>JBBBDQ010001992.1:1090000-1180000 GCA_037127315.1 Ascarosepion bandense | reverse complement strand
TTATCTAATTCCCACCAAACTTCATACAAATATTCTCTAGGCTGAGTCTGATCTCCAGGACCATGGAGCTTTCATTACACCCGAGCAACGCTGGGCTATACTGCTGGTATAAGTATATTTTTGCTCTATTATAAAAAAGCCCAAATTCGTGAGATATCGAATGAAACTATTTTAGTGAGCTAAGAATTGTATATTATAGAGGTATCAATCAGTTAACTGCCATCGGTGGGACTCGCTTAGGCGATCATGAAACGTTCGGGACGTGACTAGGCAGAAAGTTTTCCCGCAGTAGGTTGCCATTTCTTTCTGCGTAAGACTTGTTGCTTACCAAGACTACAGAATCCAACCTTATCCTGCTATTTAACCCATAGCTTGATAGAGAAGAAATGGATTCATACCATTCCCAAGAATATTTGTGCGTGAGTGAACGAAAAGAATTCAAATGGAATTCGAAATCGACTCTCCGATTTGTCCTTCCGAGCCAATATCCATTACATCCACAACGAATAGTAGAGCCTAGTTCTTGTAGATTGCAGTGATCGTGAAAGCATTCTCTCAAGATTCTTTCCCAGAAAATATCTGCCCTTAGAAAGGATCTGTCATAATAGAACATTCTTTTTGCCAATGGTATACGAAGGAAGGGATGAGGGTTTGTCCTTCTGTACATGTCATTCTTCTTCTCCTTTTATGTAGTCGATCATGGCTCTCTTCATCTCCCTCACCCTGATGGCTCTTAGCACGCTTTCTCCTGTTACACCATACAACCCTCATTCCGTCATCCACCTGATCAGGTCCTTCAAATATATTATCCGCTGCTTTCCCCTGTCTCTCTACCTGGCCTGTTAGTAACAGGTTCTCCAAGCCCTCCTTCCTAATTGCATGTCCAAGGAACTTTAGTTGTATCTTCCTGATGATCAGTATTAATTTTCTTTTTGTCTCCATTCATTCCAAAACCTTGCCATTGTTCACATTTTCGGTACGTGATATCCGCAGCATCCTTCTGTAGAACCACATTTCTAGCTGTTTCAAATTTTTCCTTCATCTTCAAAGATATTGAATTCACTGCCATATTGAAGAACCGACATCACATAACAATCTAGTACTCTTTTCTTTGTTTCTAGTGAAATTGTCCTGTTTCTTAATACTTTACTCAACTTCTTTCGCCATGCCAATTCACCTTCGGATAGGGAATCTTAATTTTGAAGGTCTTAACTGGTGAAACTAAGACAAATAGTACTCGCGAACATTTACTGTAAAGATAGCGTCTGTGTTGATGACCGGATGGAGGGGAATAATTCAACAATTGTAAGGCCAAGTAAAAGATGTAGTAGTCTGTCATTGTTGAAAAGTAAGGATTTAACAGCGTCTACCCAGATGTATTTGAAATACGCCATCAGTTTTGCTTCTGACGAGGACTTAATAGATAGTTTTGCAATATTTGGTACTTGAAACAATTAAAAAATATCTTTTAATTATAATTTTGATAGCATAGATGTGTGAAGATGTTTTTAATTTTAATCTTTTAGAAGGCATTACAAATCGGATGCAGTCAGTTAAATGTCATACGTGATCCACGCTTGCGCAATCATGTCTCTTTCGAGACATTACTGACTGGGCAGAAGATTATCCCGCAGTAGGTTAACATTGCTTTCTACGGTAGACTGGTTGCTAGCCAAGGCTACAGAACCCAATCTGTCCTGTTATTTGATATATATCAAGAGGGAGAAGAGATGTAATATATTATTAAGTAGTAATTAGTGGGAGATCAGTTTATTACTTCATAACAATAGAAAATCGATCCCCCACTTTATGACCAGTAGACGCCTTAATCATGATTCCAACTATTATATTCACTCAGTCATGACTGACTGGGCAGAATATTATCCCGCAGTAGGTTGACATTGCTTTCTGCGGTAGACTGGTTGCCAGCCAAGGCTATAGAATGCAATCTGTCCTGTTGTTTAACCCATAAATTGAAGGAAGTGACAGATTTATACTTTTCCCAAAGGTATTTGTGCAAGGAATTTAACTGGAATTCGTATACACCTTTTTTTGTTTCAGAACGGCTCTCCACTTTTCGAATTAATTTAAAAAAATAATACTAGCATATACGCTGAATGCTAGTAACTGAATATTTGAATGAAAATATCACATAAATCTTAGCACAAATCTTAGACTTTTTTAGAGAGCACCTTCCTTCATCACAGTTATTAAAACTACCAAACCCACAGATCTGACATAACATAGTCTTACATTATTTGCATTCAAATAAACTTTCAATCACCCAGATATTTTAATTTCTAAATGATTTCTTTACTTAAATAATCAATGAAAATAATTTAGACAAAAGTGATGTAGCTTCTCCTTCTTTAATGTGCCATGTCTACACGCTAGCGATCATATCTCTCCACAATTTCCTGGCTTTTGTCGGTCTTATAGATTCTCTTTTTGCTTTTTTCCTAAATCCTATATTGCCATTTGTTTCCTCACGCTCATTAATTTGAATGGACGTAATTTTGAAGCTCCGTATTCTAAAATTTATACTTATTTATCTTTTCTAAATAACTTTCTGCAGTGATTTAACGTCCCTACCTTTTACAAGATATTCAAAACATCCTTACCGTTTTAGATTTATTAGAATAAAAAAAAAGGTACTCTGCAAAATTTAACTTGTCCTTAGACTTCAAATTAATTTCTCATCGGCGTCCAAAATTTTTTGTCAACGGGCCTAGAGCTGCAGAATATCTTCGACGCAAAATTTTTGCAAGTGCCAGACACAAGTCGGAGTAATTTGCGATTCTCACCGGCGCAATGTGGCTTCCCTGTGTCTTTTCTACAAATACTTTCATGGCTTCTGCTCCGATGAACTTAGCTCACTTCTACCCCCTATATATGAATTTACTCGAGCCACAAGATTAGCAACTAGGTCCCAGCTTTTTACTGTGAAACAAATAAAATGTAAACGAAAATTCTACTCCATCAGCTTCTTTTCTCGCACTTCCCGCCTGTGGAATTCCCTTCCATTTCCTTGCTTCCCCGACAGCTACAATCTGCAGGAAATTAAATGTAAAGTCATAGTCATCTCCTATTTTACTAACTAGCATCCTTTCTCTTATGCTCCTTTCTCCGTCTACACTAATCTCATCAGTCTTCTCATCTTTCTCTTACCCACTTCCTGATACCCTCCATAACCTGTCACTCTTTCTCATAACTTTCCTCCTATGTAACCCCCTGCAAATCAGTGGCAGTAAAATGCCTTGCTTGGGGCGATATGATTATTTAAAAAACAATTATATACTATTATAATGTGTATGCAAACTGGGGGATCAATTCTACATTAAAATAAATATATAAATTGATCCCCTACTTTATGGCCACAGTCATCTTTCTCTTACCCACTTCCTGACACCCTCTATAACCTGTCACTCTTTTTCATAACTTTCCTCCTATGTAGCACCCCGCACATTTGTGGCAGGAAAATGCGTGGCTTGGGGCGATATGATTATTTTTTAAAAAATTATATATGATAATGTGTATATAAAGTGCGGGATGCATTCTACATTACAATAAATAAAAAAATTGATCCCCCACTTTATGGCCACAGTTATCTTTCTCTTACTCACTTACTGACACCCTCTATAACCTGTCACTCGGTTTCGTAACTTTCCTCCTATGTAGCCCCCCCCCCCCGCCCATTAGTGGCAGTAAAATGCATTGCTTGGGGCAATATGATTATTTAAAAAAAATATAATGCGTATATAAAGTGGGGGATCAATTCTACATTACAATAACTACATAAATTGAACCCCTACTTTATGGTCACAGTCATCTTTCTCTTACCCACTTCCTGACACCCTCTATAACCTATCACTTTTTCATAACTTTCCTCCTATGTAACCCTCCCCCCGCCCATTAGTGGCAGTAAAATGCATTGCTTGGGGCAATATGATTATTTAAAAAAAATTTATATAGTATTATAATGTGTATATAAAGTGGGGGATCAATTCTACATCACAATAACTACATAAATTGAACCCCTACTTTATGGTCACAGTCATCTTTCTCTTACCCACTTCCTGACACCCTCTATAACCTATCACTTTTTCATAACTTTCCTCCTATGTAACCCTCCCCCGCACAACAGTGGCAGTAAAATGCCTTACTTGAGGCGATACGATTATAAAAAAAAAATAATTCACAAGAACTTGGTTTTCTAGAACTGCGGATAATCTTCGTTGGCGCAAAGTCCGGGGAGTAAGGTGGATGGCACAATGTCAGCCAGCCAAGATGTCTTATGTTATGCTTAGCCACCCGCGCCACATGAGACCTGATATTGTCATGAACGAACAGAACACCTTCGCAATTAACAAATGCAGATTCATTCTGCTTCGATGACTGTTGTACATGTTCGAATTGCTTCGATCACACATCTGCAGTGATGGTTCTGTCCGTTGGTACCAGATACAGAAATGAACTTTAGTGGATGTAACGGTAAACTTGTGTAGAGAGACACAGAAAAATGAAGTACTACAAAATGCATATCAGCCTAAGACGACAATTTACTCAATCATTGCAGCGAAGCAATCTCAAGGATTTTACTAGATACACCAATATTTATTATTCGTAATAATAACCAACACAGAGATCCGAAGGTGAATTGGCAGTGCAAAGGACGCGTTCTAGAAGCTGAGTAAAGTATTAAGACACAGGAAACGTTCAGTAGAAACAAAGAAGAGAGTACTAGATTGCTATGTGATGTCAGTTCTTCAATATGGCAGTGAATGTTGGATTATGTCAACAAAGAAGAAGAAAAAACTCGAAGCAGCTGAAATGAGTTTCTAGAAAAGGATGCTGCGGATATCATGGATCTAGCGCGTGAGCAATGATGAGGTTTTGGAAATAATGGAAACGAAAAGAAAATTAATATTGAGTATCAGGAAGAGACAACTGAAGTTTCTGGGACATGCAATGAGGAAGGAGAGCTGAGAGAACTTGATATTAACAGGCCAGATAGAGGGAGAAAAGGGACAGATGAAAGCAGCGGATAATAAATTTGAAGGGCCTGACGAAAAAAAGTACGAAAGGGAAAATTGCTGAACTTAAACTAAAAAAGTATGTTTCGACCTGGCTTCCCTGTAGATATGTGTCCCTAGAAAGTTTGAATGGCTTAGCTTTAAAAAATGTAGGCGTGCATAGGGAACAGTCACACACGGACCCACAGATTGCCTTTTATATATATAGATCATTTGTACTTGCGGTGGCATTTACCCTGGGCAGGTTGAGCCGACTTCTTCCTTAGATGAAATTTCATGAACTCTTTTTGGTTTCACAAACAGTTCCTAAGTACAGGATGCTCATAAAGTCCGTGTGCACTTGAAATAAATTTATAACTTTATTTGTATTTGTGATAGAAATAATCTGTCAACTTGAAAGATAATACAGCGTTTCAACAAGATGAAGGTCCTCGTCACTTTGCTGTGCGTGTTAGTTTTTAAATTAGGAATTTCCTAACAGTTGGATCGGAAGAGGTGGACCATTTTATTGGTCTCCACGTTTGCCAGATTTGACTCCATTAGAATGTTTTTATTTGAAAACAATTGTGTATGCAACCAAACCTAGTTCTTTAGAAGATTTGAAAGCTAACATAACTAATGGGATTTCTGATATTACTGTAAATCAGTGAACTGCGAAATTTGTATTGCTAATGATGAAGGAGATGTAGAAACTTAAATGAAATTGAAAAAAAAAACCTTAAAAAATATAGATTTACTTCTTTGTAACCCCTTTTACAAATTATTTCTATCACAAATACAAATAAAATTATAAACTTTTTAAAGTGCACACGAACATTATGGTCACCCTGTATAAAGACTATGTTACTGTAAATCAGTTGGCAAATGTTTTCCGTGAATTACAAAATCGTATTACCCTTTGTATTGCTAATAATGGAAGATATGTTGAAATTTAAATAAAATTTCAATAAAATCTAAAAAAATATAATTTACTTCTTTCTAATTCTTTTTACAAATTATTTATATCGCAGATACAAATAAAGTTAGATTTTTTTTAATGCACACGAACTTTATTGATACCCTGTACATGTGGCGAGGAAAATTTTCCCACAATAGGTTGCCAATTCTTACTGCAGTAGACTGGTCGCCAACCAAGGCTACATAATCTAGTCTGTCCTACTCTTTACTCATAGCTGGGTGGTAGGGATATGTATTCATACCTTTCCCAAGGATATTAACAAGTAAGTATGCAACGAATTCGACTCGAATTCTAACTAGGCTCTCCAATTCCTCAAACTGTGTCACAATCCATTAATTCCCTTTTCCTCCTTTTATGATTGACTAATTACTGGATAATTCTGAGACCGGTCGTTTAAGGGTATTTGCAGAAAATGTTCGATTTTCGTAACGCCTATTCCGTCTGGCTAAATAACTCATTAATTTTGAGCGTCAATTTATCGTAGTTTTCAGAAAGGACCATCCGATATGGGGATTGACGAAATGAGCAGAAATTCTTCCAGAATTTTTAATCACATCTGTCGTCACCAAGTTTTGAATGAAGCGTTTTTTTTTCTTTTTTTTAACTGAGCATCCTGTAGAAGACATTAAAATGTAATGTGATTGACGAACTTCTAAATCAATTCCACTTTTGAAATAAATTAAAGGAATTATTTCAATTGAATTAAAGAAAAGATTTGAACCCCAGTAGACTAGAGAACCAGAAATATTATTTCTCCATAAATCATATCTACATAAGTTTTTCTTCAAACGAATTAATCCCAATAAAATTAATATATCAGAGATTTGGTTAGTTGTAGAAAATGATATTTTCCTTTTCTTTAACGATTTTCGCCTCAGCAATGCGTTTCTTCGAGTGACAGAAAATGAAAAGACGTAAGTTAATATCAAGGAAAACAAAAGAAGTGTTCAGGATCACAGAAGATGGTAGTTGACGCTGCATTTTGATGTGGCCTTGGTTTTAAGACCACTCAAAGAAAACATGAATGCAACAGATTGGGTTAAATACATATATTGGGTTAAATACATATATTGGGTTAAATACATATGTACAAAGTACAATACAACAGATAATAAATACAAATGGTCAATCAAATGCTACTACTACAGTTTCTCGATTTAGTAATATTTACCCTTCTCCTCCACTTGAGAGAGATGTGTCATTTGAACTAGCATCATAGCCCGGCGTTGCTTGTACAACTCAGAACATTTTAGTAGCAGAAGAACCTGAGCGCGTACGCCCAGGTGCTGGTCAAAACATTACCTATCCACCGCGGTGAATATGTTCAAAACTAGTCTTAAACTGATCTTAAACTTGTCATTTTGAGCCCCAGCCCGAAGGCCGGAGTCAGTTACTCGACTTAGCCCCCGCCAAGTACTTTCTCCTGGCTTAAATAGAATCTGGATGAGTTCGCTCTGATATGTGGGTAATGCTCCCACAACACATTTAAATTTTTTGAAAAATGTAGTTAGCAAGGAATCAAGAAACTGGAAGAAAGTACCACAGGTGCAACTTGCGATAAAAGGCTCTTACAGAAAGATCGAGATATTTCAACAGTAAAACGATGAGACCTAGCTGCCAATCTAGTCAGTCACAAGCACTGTCACCAAATTCATATGTCAAATGGCAAGAAGACTTCAATCGCAGCAGCCACAGAACTTAAAATATTGGCGGTAGCAGTAGCAGAAACAGCAGCAGCTTAATCAGCAGTAAAGGTTAGGTTTAAGTAACTATGTTCACTCCAGTAAATTGTATTACAGATCAATGGCAAAAATTTTATTAATTCTAATTATTCTAAAAATTTTGGTCCTGAGCATGACGGTAAACCGCATCCAGCAGCAAGGGTTCTGATTGGAAGGTTGTGAGGAGCATGGAACCACCTCTTAATTTCTGTTGTTCACAGGTCCACCCTGACCCGGAGTAGTAACACCTGTTAAAGTCCCAACTATGAGCAAATAGTTAACCCCCAAACTATGAAAGTAGAAAAATACACTTTGATAAAAATATATACATAAAAATAGACATTTTGAGAAAAATATACATTTTTGAAGGAAAAAAATATGACCAGCAATACATGTTTATTTACAAACCTAGAAAACATCTTCAGTTTTCTAAAATAAAATAAAAGTAGAAATAAATATTTTTTCATCAAAATCTGACTAAATCAACCTTCTTACTATAACGGAACATTTTAAAAAATATCTTAAAACTATCTTTTTAGCATTAAATAACCCACAGAGGTTGATATGCCGTTTAACAAAACCCAAATTCAAACATCACGTAGAAATGCTATGGGTGTGGAATTTATAAATACTAAACAGTACAAATAACTGTTTGTATGGATGACTTAGAACAAATCTAGTATCGGAGATAAAAAAAACAAACAGTGAACACAGAATAGACTGTGCTAGGTATAGTTTCAGCCAACAAAAAAATAATACAAAACACAAACTTTGAGCTCAAGTAATTTTAAATAGCCTCGTCTGATTGAGTCTTCCATGTGAATGCCATGTAGTGCATGAAATTAAATCTATATAATGGCGTACATTAGAGGATGAAAGTCTACTGGAAAATTGTGTATTTCATGGTGGCGCTATGACTCGATCCTGTGACATAATCACGACATCTTAAGTATGTGACATGAAATGGTGTTTAGCCATTGCATTATTTGTTCAGCGATGGATCGGTTGTGACGCAACGTTAATCTGTATGGCTGTTTTCAGACCAATGCATCAAAGTCTCTCTCTCTCTCTCTCTCTCACTATCTCAGTCTGTTCATATCTATCTATCTATCTATCTATCTATCTATCTATCTATCTATCTATCTATCTCATCTATCTATCTATCTCAGTCTGTTCATATCTATCTATCTATCTCAGTCTCTTCATAATCTCTCTAGCTCAGCCTGTTCATATCTATTTATCTATCTATCTGAGTCTGTTCATATCTATCTATCTATCTATCTATCTATCTATCTATCTATCTATCTATCTATCTATCTGAAAAGTATATAAAACGTATCTTTATCACAAGAAGAGCTTTATTTTTGGTAAAATTACATCGCACAACGCAAATTATAGCGATTTTTCTTTTCTCCCTGTGGAAAGCTTTCGATTGTTTATTAGTGACGATGAGGGTAAAAGTAATGAAAGAAATTTCTCGTTCCTAACATTTTCGATCGAAAGTAAAAATTTAGTGAAAATCATTTATAAAATAAAAAAGGGATACAAAGTGAGATAAAAAGATAGAGAAAAAGAGAATGAAAAATTAGGGTGAAGAAATGGGTGGATAAAATAAGACAAAAGGCGATAGAAAGTGGGATCAAACAACAATAATAAGGATTAGAAAGAATGATAAAAACAGAGAGAAAAAAGGGGGAAAAAAAGGGAGAAAAAGAGAAAGAAAAGAGTGGATAAAAAGAGGGGGATCAATAGAAAAAGAAAGACTAGAAAGCGGGATAAATAGAGAAAGAAAAAATTGGGTACAATGAAGGAGAATAGAGAAAGAAACAGGCGAATAGAAAGGAGAAAATGAAGAAAGAAACAAAAGGAAAAAAGAGGGAAAAAGGAGAAAAAATGAGAGAACAGAAACAGGAATTAAAAGAGAAAAAAACAGATAAAATTTTAAAAGATAAATTTCTATAATTTGTATAAAAAATGGGGGATCAATTCTGTATTACAGTCAATAAATAAACTGAACACTCACTTTGTGGTTACCGTAGGTCTATACATTTATATTCCAGAGAATGTAAATAAATCTAAAAGACATGCTTGTGTAGCTAATCAGTATTTCATTGACTGATTGATTTGTTTTCTACGACTTATCAACAGACAAGAAATTATTATGTAAATATAAAATGGGGGGTCAATATTATACTACAATCAATATATAAATTGAACCCTCACTTTTTAGCCACGTTAGTTTCTATACATTTATATTCCAGAGAATGTCAATAAATCTAAAAGACATGCATATGTTTCTAATCAGTATTTCATTTACTGATTGATTTGTTTTCTACGACTTATCAACAGACAAGAAATTATTATGTAAATATAAAGTGGGGGATCAATTTTATATTACAATCAATATATAAATTAATCCCTCACTTTATGACCACAGTCATACTTCTCTTACCCACTTCCTGACACCCCCTATAACCTGTCATTCTTTCTCATAACTTACCTCCTATGTAACCCCCTGCAAAACAGTGGCAGTAAAATGCCTTGCTTGTGGAAATTTGATTATAAAACAAGAGGATAGAAAGATAAAGAAAGAAGAAAGAAAAAAGGAAATAGAAAGAAGAAAAAAGAAAGATAAAGAAAAAAAGAAAAAGAATAAAGGCGATAGAAAGAAAGTAAAAAAAATGAATGGAAAGAGGGATAAATAAATAAAGAAAAAAGGGGAGAGAAAAAGGAATAAAAAGAGAACGAAAAAGAGGGGATAGAGAGAAAGAGAAAGGATAAAAGAGGGATAAAAATAGATAGAAAAAGAAGGTATAGAAAGAAGGAGAAAAGAGAGAAAATGGGAATAGAAAGACGGGCTAAAAATAGAAAGAAAAAAAGCACTCCACTCTCATCAGTATTCTCATCCTTCTCTTACCCACTTTCTGACACCCCCTATAACCTGTCAGTTTTTTTTTCTCATAACTTTTCTTCTATGTAACCCCCTACGCACCAGTGGCAGTAAACTACCTTGCTTGGGGCGATATGATTATAAAAAAAAACTATCTATCTCATTCTCTTCATATCTAATTGGAGCAGATAGACTAAACTATCGCCCGGTTCACACTCCACCCGCATCTATTGAACAGATGAAGAGGCTCATCCCTTGTTTCCTGTTTAGAATGCGGTTTCCGGTTTTCTCTTTTCCAACATTTTCACTCTTTTTTTCATTTTTTTTTTTACGCTTACGTAGCCCCAGTGTAGCTTCAGTGGCGTTATCGCCTTGCTCGGGGTGATATGATTTAAAAAAAGAAAAAGAGAGAATAAAGAGAGGTAAAAAAAGAGAAAGAAGAAAGACGGGGTTAAAAAAGAAAGAAAAAAGAGCGGATAGAAAAAGTATAAAAAGAGAAATAGAAAGAGGGCTAAAGAGAGAACGAAAAAGAGGAGATAGAAAGGATAAAAACAGACAAATTTTCTAAGGTAAAAATCTTTGATAAACAAAAAATATCCCCTTTCGCTAATTGCTTGATTTATCAACGAATGGATCAATCAAAAAACCACCGCCATGTCTATCTTAATCTTCCTGGGGTTTGGTCAGGAGCTTTACTTATATACCGGCAACCGCCCCGATCGAATATATATCGTATTTCCTAAATATGACCTATTTTCAAACAAACCAATGAAACCGTTTTTTCTTCTTTTCTCTTCATAATCCTACACATTCTCTTATTCTTCTCTCTTTCCAGATTATTCTACAATCGAACTTTACGCTCGAGATTTTAAATGATGCTTTTCAAGGCAATAAAACTGACGACAATGGCTGTTATATTGAAATTCCTTCGACTATACTGACTGGTGTTCTACATTGTTTATCTCAAGAATAAAATTATTAAAAGAGTAAGATGTCTAAGGAAGATAAAAGTAGACAGAATTTGAAAATAGACTAAAAAGATCTAAACAAGAACATTCCATAATATTTTTTCAAAATGTCTCCCGTGGAGTGTTCTCGCTTATCGGGCGAGTAACATAAACAGAATTAACAAAGAAGCAAATATAAATTCTACTCAAATTTAAAAGCATTAAACAAATATTCAGTCTGATTTAGGAAGGCGGAATATTAAGAAAAACAATTCAAATAAATCCAAAACAACCTTTCTTTGTCGATATAAAAAACAGCTTTCTTCTTTGAATAATTGTTTGAATTGAGAAACAAATAAAACTAAGGTCATCAAACAGAGGTCAATAAAACAGATGCCGACAAACAAGGAGGTTTTAGGGTTACATAAAAGAATAAAAAATACTCTAAAAACATTGTCTAGTTATTGATCATAACGTTTTTATGTAAAACTAGCAGTATAGCCCGGCGTTGCTCGGGTTTAATGAAAGCTTTAAAACTAATGCATGCTCCTGGAGCTCAGACATTTTGGATGTTGGCACGAAATACTAAAAAGCAATAGATGGTTCCAGTTAAATTGAAACCGTAGACTGAAGAAAAACAAATGGATGTAAGTCAAATTTTGATTTCCTGGTATCGATATCAAATAAGATTTTCGTTGTAAACTGAATTTTGAAGGCTAAATAAGTCCTCTGAGAAAATAGTATCATGGGTAAGAAACTAAGAACTACAATTATACCTACTTAGAGTCAAACCCGAAGCCAAAACTAAAATAATGATAATTTCCTTTTCATTTCCATTCTGTCCAACACCTTGTCATTGCTCACATGCTCGGTCCACAATATCCGTAGTATCCTTCTGTAGAACCACATTTCAGCTGCTTCAAGTTTTCCTTTCATCTTTGATGCTATTGTCCCACATTCACTGCCATATTGAAAAACTTACATCACATAGCAATCCAGTACTTTCTTCTTTGTTTCTAATTAAAGTTTCCTGTGTCTTAATACTTTACTCAGCTTCTGGAATGCGTTATTCGCCACGCCTATTCGCCTTTGGATCTGTCTGTCGCAATTTCCGTCTTCAGTTAGAACATTTCCCAGATATCTAATATTTTTTGTACCTGTGTGTGTTTAACATCCCCCACCTGTATTTGGCACTTTGGGCTGCTCTTTTTGCTGATGACTATGCATTCGGTTTTTTTGCAGTATATTTGTAGTCCCTTCTTGTCACTCTCTTCAGTAATCTTCTGCATGAAGTCCTGAAGTTTCCTTTCCGTGTCTGCAATCAACACTGTGTCGTCTGCAATCAACACTGTGTCGTCCGCGTATCTTATGTTGTTCAGATTGTGGCCTCCGATGACAAATCCTGACATAGCATCTAGGCTCCTCAAACTGGACAATGAAATAAAAACAATGAAACTGAAAACAAAAGTGGTACCAGTCATATTAGGTGCACTTGGAATAATAAAATAAGAACACAAAACTAATTTGAAATACCAGCTTAAGATTATTACAAAATTTGTCTTGATAAGTAGAGCCGACACACTAGGAAGAACTTTGTCCCTGTAACCCTACTCATGTTATATGAGGTAAAAATACAAATTATGAAATGTAGCCATAACAGCCCACCACCACTAATTACCATCGGTCCTCCTGCAGACTTGGGAGGTAGTTTGATCATACAAGAAATGAAATATAATAATAATAATAATAATAATAATAATAATAATAATAATAATAATCATCTCAGGCTGTTCTGTACTTGCCCCAAATGAATATAAAAATCGCTACGATACAGTGGGGCAATATTTATATTGGACAATGTGCAAACACTATGGAAAATCTGTAAACAAATTGGTATGAGCATCACCCAGCACCGGTTACAGAAATAGAAGATGTCACCATTCTATGGCATCACACCATCTACACAGACAGAAAAATTGAAGCAAATAAGCTGGACATTATTGTTAAAAACCAAAAAGAGAAAACTTGTCTATTAATTAATATCGCTTGTCCAGCGGATTGTAACATAGCAACCAAGGAATTTGAAACTTGGAATGATAAAAAATGGAACAAAACAACACATTGAAAGAATCACCTGGAAACCCCAGTTTAAGAGATATACAAAAAAATATCTTATTAAGTACAGCCCACACACTAAGGAGAACTTTGTCTATGTAACGCTAAGGATGTTAGGGGAGATAGAAAAACATGAAATAGCTATAACAACACGCAACGAACTGCCTTAGATCTTCCCGCAGACTTGGTTGGTAGTGCGACCATAGCAGAAATCGAAATATGATGAAAAATGACAACATAATAATAATAATAATAATAATAATAATAAAAAGTAGGGGATTAGCCAAATAACAAAATTTTGGCCATGTGTCCTTAAATGTATATAGACGTTGGTAAGTTCCTAAATTGATTCTTAGAGGTTTGAGTTCAGTACCAGGCTACAGTAGTGGTGAACAAGTAACTTGCAGAGTTAGAGGGAAATAACTCATGACTTCCAATCGAGTCATTACTACGCAAGGAATGAGGAGGATATATTCCAGTGATTGTAATAAAGGGTTCGGTTGGAAATTCCTAGCACCTGAAGAAGGCCAGAGCGTACAACGGCTGAAACGTCGTACAAATGGCTACAAAGATGAGGTCAATTTTCCGAATAATGGAAGTATTATAAATAGTAATTAATCTCAGAATTATAAAAACGTGCGATCCTGTTTACTAATCCACTACAATTACCATTTTTTCTCGAAGTTACCGTTTTTGTTTGTTTTTAGTCTACCTTCAACATGGTCCCATCATCGTTTTTCATGTTAAGATTGTTTGTATCTACAAAAAATAAATCCTGATAGGATTTCCAGTTCTCGCAGTTTCGTTGTATAGGTGAAATGAAATCTCGTGAGAAGACGGCTTCTTTTGTGTACATTTCATTTTCCGTCCGTAGACACACAGTTTGTTCTCATTAAGTGTTCTGGATTAAATAATTCAATTTTCCCTACCAGGTCAAAATAAGTGTATTAGAAGAAACTATATTAACAGTAACCAGTTTAGCAATGATTGCCTCTCAAGTGACAAAGATGATTGCATTTGGTAATAGTAACAAATTGGACCAGAATTATCAGTTGGAGATTTGACAAAGCTGGTAATTAACGAATAAATAAATGCTGACCTGCCCGACTGAATTGGTAAATTCAATTAAATTCCCTCAAAGTTCATTGCTTCATTCTGTTTAGCTGCATATCAACCTCTATTTTGATAGTTTATTTAAAAGTTCAATCTCAGGAAGATAAACACTATATATATATATATATATATATATATATATATATATATATATATATCAACATGCAGTGTGGACATAGAAGAATCCAAAGGAGTATCCTGCACATACAGTGGTAGGATAACTCTCTAAGTTAGCTGTAAACATATATGCATATAAATACATATAGAGCAAATATAAGAAAAATTAAGACATACACGTTTTTTCATGGTGAATCGGATGAATATGCCTATTTCAGGCAAACCATCATCAGCTTCCGTCTTTGCATTCGTGTAAAATCCTTTGTAAAATAAAGACGGAAGCTGATGATTGTTCGCCTGAAATAGACCTAAACTTCTGATTCACCATGAAATAACGTGTCTGCCTTAATTTTTCTTATATATATATATATATATATATATATATATATATATAGTCATCCGCAGACAGATCTGTTTCGCTGTATCACAGCTCATCAGTGCGGTTAGACAGCGATTGCCTTTTACCCAGGATTGAAAGCCGACCTAACTGGCGTCAGTCGGTGATTTTACCTTTGAGAATCAGGAAACAAAGGTAGATACTTTTACAAATCTATTACGCTATTTCGCGTTCGGGGCCGCTTTTCAAACGTAAATTCACACAAAAGTGAATGTCTGAAATCTGTCCAGAAGAAATCACGTGGGATAGAAAAAGGTGGGGGAGAAGAATAAACATCAGAAAGAGAAGAGAGAGAGAAGGAAAAATAGAATAGCATAATAAGCCAAACTTTTGTTTCCTGCTTATAATACTCTGTCAAATTTAGGAATAAAATTTAACACTGAGTTCTCTTTGGAATCTGTCTCTATTGGAATTTACTTTACCAAATTTCAAGGATTCTACTTATATATACACACATATATATATATATATATATATATATATATATATATATACTAGCAGTATAGCCCGGCGTTGCTCGGGTGTAATTGTAATGAAAGCTTTAAAACTAATCCATGGTGCTGAAGACTCTTTGGACGTTGGCATGAAAGACTAAAAGCAATAGTTGTTTCCAGTCAAAGCGAAACCTTAAACTGAAAGAAAAATGAATGGATGTAAGTCAAATTTTGATTTGCCAGTGTCGATATCAAATAAGTTTTTTTCGTCGTAAACTGAATTTTGAAGGCTAAATAAGTCCTCTGAGTAAATAGTATTGTTGCTGAAACTAAGAACTACAATTATACCTACTAAGAGCCAAACCCGAAGCAAAAACTAAAATAAAATCGCAGAAAAATATACAGACATACAGGCAGATAAACAGACACACACACCGACATCTTGCCTTATATATATATATATATATATATATATATATATATATATATATATATATATTGTGTGTATTTTGGCAGCATTTTTTCATTAAATTCGCTCTCACGGCGTCTGACGTTGCACTTAAATAAAAATTCAAATATATTCCGTCATTTAGAACAACACGGTTATCAACGCACACTTCTGAGAAAAACGCTTGTTGATAACACGTACATACTCAAACAAGAAAATAATAAGCAGAAACTAAAAATCCTCGAAGCACTCTACATTAAACAATTTAAACCTGGTTTGAATACAATCAATTTTGATATTTCCAACAACGTACTCAAATGTCTGTAATCAGACCAGGGACCACAACACCACTATTTTGTCACTGTCTTCGGCCATCCGCCACGGTAGGGATGGACTTATATTTTCAATTCAATTATCTTTATTGTTAATAGCTTAAATGTTCTATGTTTACTGTGTGTTATTATTTACTCTTTGATAATGGCTTATGTGAGCCGAAAGCTTAGACCCGATAAAAAATTCAACAAATACTGTGATTTTTTGTTGTCGTTTAACGACATCACCATCAAGTATATCAGACGGTATGAACGGATCCTACACAAAATTAATAGACAAAACTTGTCTATATTATTCAATGAAACCTGCATTAATATATATATATATATATATATATATATATATATATATATATATATATATATTATCGATTTTCTGCACTATTGTAAGAACTGCAACCTTGAAACTTCTGAATATCGTTTCTTATGTCTTTGTCTATGAGTGTATCAAATTTGATTAAAATCGGACCAATCCTTCTTTCACCCGATTTTTTCGATTATCAATTTTCGATATTTATCGGAGTACCTCGACACAAAACCTAGCCAAGAACACTCGCAGACGCTCATAGCACAACTGTGTAAATTTTCAAGAAAATCGGTTAAGCCGTTTCGGAGTCTATAGGTAACGGACAAACACACAGAAACACACACATACACACACACAGACAAAGTTCCATTTATAAATAAATTTAGATATTAAACATATGTATTTGACCCAGTAGGTGATAGATCAGTTAACCGAAACAAATTATCAGAAGATGTAAGGATGAATATATTAATTCGAGAGGGTAGAATATAGATTATGGGATCTACTTATATTATAGTAAAAAATGACTTAACTATACTTTAGGTTATATATTAAACGATGATGACAGATGGATGTTACTTCGTTTAATTTCGGTAATATAGCAAGTTGAAATTTTCCCTGTAAAAATAGAAAACCTGACACCGTAAAGATATAAAATTTCTATTTCTTTAATATTATGCATTTTATGGTAGAGGTTTTATTGACTTAAATAAATTAAAACCGAACTATAAAATGGATAGATAGATAGATAGATAATGAGAAAAGCAAGATAGATAGATAGATAGATAGATAGATAATTAGAAAAGCAAGATAGATAGATAGATAGATAATGAGAAAAGCAAGATAGATAGATAATGAAAAAAGCAAGATAGATAGATAGATAGATAGATAATGAGAAAAGCAAGATAGATAGATAATGAGAAAAGCAAGATAGATAGATAGATAGATAGATAGATAGATAGATACATAGATAGATAGATAGATAGATAATGAGAAAAGCAAGATAGATAGATAATGAGAAAAGTAAGACAGATAGATAGATAGATAATGAGAAAAGAAGATAGATAGATAATGAGAAAAGCAAGATAGATAGATAGATAGATAATGAGAAAAAGTAAGACAGATAGATAATGAGAAAAGCAAGATAGATAGATAGATAGATAATGAGAAAAAGTAAGATAGATAATGAGAAAAGCAAGATAGATAGATAGATAATGAGAAAAGATAGATAGATAGATAGATAATGAGAAAAAGAAGATAGATAGATAGATAGACAATGAGAAAAGTAAGATAGATAGATAGATAGATAGATAGTAGTAAGTAAGATAGATAGATAGATAGATAGATAGATAGATAGATAATGAGAAAGAAGATAGATAGATAGATAATGAGAAAAGTAAGATAGATAGATAGATAGATAGATAGATAGATAGATAGATAGATAATGAGAAAAGCAAGATAGATAGATAGATAATGAGAAAAGATAGATAGATAGATAGATAGATAGATAGATAATGAGAAAAGCAAGATAGATAGATAGATAGATAGATAGATAATGAGAAAAAGCAAGATAGATAGATAGATAGATAGATAGATAGATAGATAGATAGATAATGAGAAAAGCAAGATAGATAGATAGATAGATAGATAGATAGATAGATAGATAGATAGATAATGAGAAAAGCAAGATAAATAGATAGATAGATAGATAGATAGATAGATAATGAGAAAAGCAGATAGAGATAGATAGATAGATAGATAGATAGATAGATAGATAGATAGATAGATAGATAGATAGATAGATAATGAGAAAAGCAAGATAGATTGATAGATAGATAGATAGATAGATAGATAATGAGAAAAGCAAGATAAATAGATAGATAGATAGATAGATAGATAGATAGATAGACAGAAAAAGGAAGATAGATAGATAGATAGATAGATAGATAGATAGATAGATAGATAGATAGATAATGAGAAAAGTAAGATAGATAGATAGATAGATAGATAGATAGATAGATAGATAGATAGATAGATAGATAGATAGATAGATAATGAGAAAAGCAAGATAGATAGATAGATAGATAGATAGATAGATAATGAGAAAAGTAAGATAGATAGATAGATAGATAGATAGATAGATAGATAGATAGATAGATAGATAGATAATGAGAAAAGAGATAGATAGATAGATAGATAGATAGATAGATAGATAGATAGATAATGTAGAGAAAAGCAAGATAGATAGATAGATAGATAGATAGATAGATAGATAGATAATGAGAAAAGATAGATAGATAGATAGATAGATAGATAGATAGATAATGAGAAAAGCAAGATAGATAGATAGATAGATAGATAGATAGATAGATAGATAGATAATGAGAAAAGTAAGATAGATAGATAGATAGATAGATAATGAGAAAAGAAGATAGATAGATAGATAGATAGATAGATAGATAGATAGATAATGAGAAAAGCAAGATAGATAGATAGATAATGAGAAAAGCAAGATAGATAGATAGATAATGAAAAGTAAGATAGATAGATAGATAGATAGATAGATAGATAGATAGATAGATAGATAGATAATGAGAAAAAGCAAGATAGATAGATAGATAGATAATGAGAAAAGCAAGATAGATAGATAGATAGATAGATAGATAGATAGATAGATAGATAGATACTATAAAAAAAGAAAATAAGCGAGGAAGATCAAGAGGCGATAAAAATAAAAATTCGTAAATATATCAAAGCCATGGAAGATTTCAAATGACCAGTTCTTGAGACCCTCTAGGCATCTATTTGAATAGTAACTAATAAATAAAGTCAAAAGAATGAACAAGAATTATTTCTAGCAGGTTAAGTAAATGACATGATCTTCAAATTTTTTATCTATGTCATATAAACTTTCTTATTAATTCTTTTTTTTGTTTTGTTTTTTGGCACTACATCCTGCCTTTTTGTACGTTGGGTTATTTTAGTTTTAATATCTATTAAAGAATAGATATGGCCAGAGCCTACAGCTGTTCCTGTTGCCATGTAAAATGTCGGAAAAGTTTACAAGATTTCTTTTTCTTACCAGAACTCTTTCGAAGTTGTTACATAGGATCCCTGTGGCTTTTCTATAAATGTTTTCATGTTCTTCTTCTAATGAGCTCTGCTCATTGGTGTGCAGAATTTATAAATTACAACGAAATTGACGGAAAATCTCATCATTTTACTGTTCAAATGGCCTGATATAAACGTTAGTTCTATGTTAAGTTTCTTTTGTTCGTTTTCTTCGTGGAATTCTTGTTTGGTAATCAGCAGTGTTTTTTTAATTCATAGGTGTGCCATCGATCACTCTCATCAAGGTGAGATGGAAGTGGAAGTTAAAAAGTTATCTTGCATTACATTAAAAGTAAGCAGTTTTGTTTTGCAGAATTAAAAATATACAATACCTTCTTTACGCCTAAGGTAACAACATAATCCCCTGACAAAAATTGAATTTTGAATATAGCATTAAACTTAAGATATATAATATGCATCAATTGCTGCGTCACAAGTCGGAAAATATCTGAGCCTGGGAAATCTTTCAGTCAAATAGCATTTCCGAAATCCCACATCCGTGCAACTGTGGGAACGTCTCATGCGAATGAACCTGAGAAAATCAGGTAAATTGATGCGAGGCGTGTGTGTACGAACTGTTAACGTTCAAATATACAAATCACAAGTTCTTTGTAGAGTTTTCTTGTCTGAATTATTGTTTCTTTTTGGTTAACACCTGTTCGTTTTTTGAAATCAAACTTTTAATAGATCCAAACATATTTAGAACTGATTTTCATAACGTTTGTGAATCTATACCCTGTTTGGGCTGGATTGATAAAAATATTCAAGTGGTCAATCGAAACTTTATATTTGAGAATAATCGACTCATACATTCGATAATGATTAAGGGCTTCGTAACCTATTAGGGTTTAAGGGACACCATACGCAGTGCAGCCGCAGGAAATACAGTGGGCCTTGGACAAAAAAGTCTGACTAAAACTAATATTCTTCATACTTGTTTAAATTCCGTGTTTTCCTTCGGCTAGACCGGTTACCAAACAAGGCTGTAGAACGCAGTTTTCCCTGCTGTTTGGCCATAGTTGCGGCAAGAAGAGCTGTATTCATACCTTTCCTAAGGAACATATAAATGAATGTCATGGCGATTGGAATTCGAACTCGGATCTCTGATTCCGCAATTCAAGACGCTTTCCATTCCAACGCCGTCCCTACATTGCAATATATCGAAAACCGTTCAAGATTATTAAGCAGAAATTTAATCCTAATTTAGTTTTTGGCTAAGAGAGGAAAACAGAATCGATTCTTAATACATTCAACTGCGTGTTACTATCTTAAATTTTAGGAAAATAAGTTAACAAAAGTGTCTCCAAAAAGCTAAGCAATGTATAAAGAAACAGAAAAATTTCTTTAAAAAGAAAGTTAACAGTTCTGCTTGTTTGTTTTTTTGCGACATATCAACTTAGTTTATTTTATGTCGAACTTTACTTTTCTTAGGAGCATTAGTAATTTCTTTGAATTATTGCTAGTCAATTTTTATTAACAATGAAAACGTTTTACTAGTATTTTTGCCGATCGCTGCAATATGAATTTGTTCAGGTCTAGCGATAACCGTTATCTTCACCACAAATCCCCATAAACTCTACCTCATACTCTACCACATTGGCACAAGGCCCCTATATAGGGTGAACATCTTCGCAATTTCTTGTTCTTTGTAGATCTTCAAAAATGTTATATTTTTGTTATCTTCATTTCTGCCACCCATTTACTCACCCTCGCCGTGTTATACGTTCTTTTCCTCTATCCTTTACTAGCTGTATAGACCGGCGTTGCTCAGGTGTAAGGAAAGCTTTAAAACTAATCCATGGTCCTGTAGCTCAGACTCAGCCTAAAGAATATTTGAAATAATAAAATGATTGGGACAATTTACCAATCGCACCTTATATATATATATATTTTGTCACTGTCTTCGGCCATCCGCCACGGTAGGGATGGACTTATATTTTCAATTCAATTATCTTTATTGTTAATAGCTTAAATGTTCTATGTTTACTGTGTGTTATTATTTACTCTTTGATAATGGCTTATGTGAGCCGAAAGCTTAGACCTGATAAAAAATTCAACAAATACTGTGATTTTTTGTTGTCTTTTAACGACATCACCATCAAGTATATCAGACGGTATGAACGGATCCTACACAAAATTAATAGACAAAACTTTTCTATATTATTCAATGAAACCTGCATTAATGAAAAAATGCTGCCAAAATACACACAATTTAAATTACATGATCCAGCAGCCCAACACACCATCACCACCTTGAAATATAAATGGAGCCTTGTGAAAAGGGAAATTGAAATAGCGAAAGAAAATCTTGACACATTATACAAGAACAAACATGACCTCTAGAACAAACTGAAAGATATAACTACCTCAAACCAACTAGAAGAAATAATACTCAGACTATCCAAAATCACCGCAAAATCTGAAGCTGAACACCGTGCTAAAATTGTCAAAAAACTTAATTCACTATACAATGGCACGATCACTCTTCCCAAAAAATTCGATAAATTCATAAATCTTTCCAACCACCAACTAACTAAGCACCAAGAAGAATTACTCAACCTTGGACCTAACTGCCATATATACCGTAAGTATAACCAGCTTACTAAAAAATTGAAATAGAAACGCTCTATCAAAGCATCACTAAATTACAAGATGAAAAACTTATAACCGTTAAACCCGAACTGAAAGATCTACTTAAGGCTGAGGCAATCAAAGATCGCCATGATAAAAGCAGAAGCTCCTCAAAAATTCTGTCGAAACAACTAAAAAGTGCCGCGCACGAACTACGCAACCACCTTCACATAATTGTAAAAAAAGCTGACAAGGCTAACATCTTTGTTGTACTTAACAAATCAGATTACAACACAAAACTCAACCACATACTCCATGACCACACAAAATTTAAAAAAATTAACAAAAACCCGACACACCAACTAAAATCTAAACTTAATAAACTCATTAGTGCCAACAACGCTGATCAGAATTCCTTAAAACTCCCTAAAATTATTGGTGACTATAAACCTGGTTACATATACGGAACCATAAAAACTCATAAACCTAACTATCCTCTCCGCCCTATCATATCCCAAATTCCTACTCCTGTATACCAGTTAACTAAACATATTAACCAGCTTATCACACCCTACCTTCCGAGTAAATACAGCATAAAGTCAACCCTAGAGGCAATCCAAATCCTCAAGAGTG
Source organism: Ascarosepion bandense (assembly GCA_037127315.1). Lineage (NCBI taxonomy): Eukaryota > Metazoa > Mollusca > Cephalopoda > Sepiida > Sepiidae > Ascarosepion > Ascarosepion bandense. Next base: position 1,156,873 of record JBBBDQ010001992.1, on the reverse strand, counting down.
AAAAACCTAATAATGAAATCATAGCTTCACTTGATGTGGAAAACCTTTTTACTAATGTACCCGTCAGTGAAACTATTGATATAATTATAAGAAATGTTTACAGTAATCCTTCATTACCCCCACTCAAAATTAATCCCAACATCCTAAGAAATATTCTACTAGCTTGTACTACTGAAGTGCCTTTTGTTGATCCAAACAACACTATATATATACAACGTGACGGAGTCTCCATGGGTTCAGTGCTTGGTCCGATTTTTAGTAATTTCTACATGTCTAACCTTGAAAATACTACCTTTGCAAAATTTACAAAACCATCAATATATCTAAGATATGTTGATGATATCCTACTATCAATTAAAAATACTAATGAAATCTTACAACTTCAAAAACAGTTTCAAAATAACTCAGTTTTAAAATTTACTTATGAACTTAGCAAAGATAACAAAATTCCTTTTCTTGATATATTAATTAACACTGACAACAATAAATTTACTATCTCACCGTATCAAAAACCTACTAATAAAAATCCCTCCACACTCAATTATATTAGTGAATGCCCCCACTATTACAAAATAGCCATTATAAAAAATCTATTATCTACATCGGCCACACCACAAATTCGCTCTCACGGCGTCTGACGTTGCACTTAAATAAAAATTCAAATATATTCCGTCATTTAGAACAACACGGTTATCAACGCACACTTCTGAGAAAAACGCTTGTTGATAACACGTACATACTCAAACAAGAAAATAATAAGCAGAAACTAAAAATCCTCGAAGCACTCTACATTAAACAGTTTAAACCTGGTTTGAATACAATCAATTTCGATATTTCCAACAACGTACTCAAATGTCTGTAATCAGACCAGGGACCACAACACCACTATTTTGTCACTGTCTTCGGCCATCCGCCACGGTAGGGATGGACTTATATTTTCAATTCAATTATCTTTATTGTTAATAGCTTAAATGTTCTATGTTTACTGTGTGTTATTATTTACTCTTTGATAATGGCTTATGTGAGCCGAAAGCTTAGACCTGATAAAAAATTCAACAAATACTGTGATTTTTTGTTGTCTTTTAACGACATCACCATCAAGTATATCAGACGGTATGAACGGATCCTACACAAAATTAATAGACAAAACTTTTCTATATTATTCAATGAAACCTGCATTAATGAAAAAATGCTGCCAAAATACACACACAATATATATATATATATATATATATATATATATATATATATATATACTAGCAGTATAGCTGAACCGAATTTCTTGAAAATTTACACAGTTGTACTATAAGCGTCTGCAGGTGTTCTTAGCTAGGTTTTGTGTCGAGGTACCCCCAATAAATATCGAAAATCGATAATCAAAAAACTCGGGTTATAGAAGGATATTGATATTATTTGGGGGTACCTCGGCACAAACCTAGCTAAGAACACTCGCAGACGCTTTTAGTACAACTGTGTAAATTTTCAAGAAAATCGGTTCAGCCGTTTCGGAGTCCATAGGTAACGGACACACACACACACACACACACACACACACACACACACAAACACACACGCGCGCACACACACACACACACGGACAAAGTTCCATTTATAAATAAGTTTAGATATCATCCTAATGTTTACTTGTTACTTCGTCCTCTTGCGTTAATATCACAGGCTTCAATCAGTAACCCCCTATTTTGAGTGGCTCTTTGGCTTTGTATTGAGTGGACTCTAGTAAACAAAAAAAGAAAGCAGATTAAATGTGAATCAAAGTTGTCTTGATATGCTTTTATCTTTAACCGATGCCATTTTGCCTCGAAATTTTACTGCAAATAAAAGACAAAACAAAGTCGTCTCTTTTGATGACAGACATTTTGAGCTTTGCTTTGTTCACCTAGAAACTTTCCGATTTCTTTGATCCGAAGCTGCGAAAAAGAATTCTTGTTTGAGCTGCGTTTACTGGAAGCTCTTAAGACAGTGCTTTCTCGGGGCAACCAACAATTAACTGGCTAATATTTGCTAAATGTCTGGACGGTGGGGGGTTCCTAAATATTTAATGGTTTCCGGAATAGGTAAGTGCGACGGAAGCTTATAAGATCAAGTCCGAAATGATAAAAGTGTGCCTTCTATTCCTCTCCTCACTTGTAGTATATCAGTGGAAAAAGACTTAGAGATGAATAAATCTCTCTCTGTCTCTCTCTGTCTCTCTCTCTCTCTATATATATATATATATATATATTGATTGTTTAGTACTTAGTTTTTGGTCCTAATAGGGTTAGACCAGTACACATTTGTATTAAAAGTGTTCTATACAATTATATTGTAGAACTTGTAAATATTTTCCATTTTTAAACGAGTTATTTCACTACCCAGGTTTCTACCATGAGTGGTGTCTTCAAGCAATTTTTAATAACTGATCTTACCATTTACCATTTTTCTTTTTAAGAACGCTCTTGTAACTGTATTTTTTTTAACGTTCACGTGGCAGAGAATTTATGAACGCGCATTATTTAAATTCAAACGAATTATGACGTTTTCATCCATGGTTATATAAACCGAAGAGTTATTTCTTAGTGTGGATGCATTTAATCATAATTTCTGTTCTTTCATTTAACAGTTCGTCTTTATTTGGGTATGTCAATTTCCAATTTTTCTTCTTGGCACAGTCTATATATTTGTCCACCGCTGTAAGGCTTGGCTGTTTTTACAATGCTCCACGTTATGTGTGGATCATTTTCATATTTTGATTTCAATTTCCTGGCGTGGTTAGCCAATTTTGTACATTTTTTTAAAATTTTTCTATTTTAAATGTAGATCTGTGATTGAACCACCTGGTCTTAAAAGTGTCTATGGTTGAGCCCAAATATATTTTGTTTTGGCCGTCTGGGTCATGTACCTCTGCCTTATAAATTATTTCTTTTGTGTTGTAGAGACCTTGAAGTGGACATTTATTTTTTAACCTGCAGTTGCATTCTTTGTTGGTGGTTTTGTTTTGTACGATGCTATTTAAGTTTCTGGCGTTTTGTTTGTTATAAAACTATCTAAATTATTAGTGCAACTATAACTTAGTTTGATTGTGTTTCTGTTGAAAATTTTATTTAATTTTGATTCTTTTGGTAAGTGTTTTCTATTAGTTTGAAAAATATGTCATATTTTGGTGTTTACTTCTAAATTAAATGGTGAGTTGAACCCGATAATGTTTCATTTTTTATTGTTGTTTTTGATTTGTCTGTTTGGTTGAGAATTATATTGTGAAATGTTTTTATGTCCAGCATTTCTTAGTGCATTTTCATATATATTTTTCTTTTCATTATATATTAATTTGTCTGACGAATTATTAGATAGTATGTGTTCTATACATTTGTAAATGTGTTTAATTATATTATTTGGATGATTGGACTTTGTATTTATGTATGATAACTTTAAGACCAGGTGGTTCAACCACAGATCTAATATTTTAGTTCTGTTGTCGTTCCCATTGCAGTACCTTGGGTTTGGGTGCAGTTTTTAATGTCAAATTCATAGGTGTTATTGTTTAGAATTTAGGTCTATACCATAGATGATAAATTACTTGGTGAATTTGTGATGTAGTGTTTCTGAATATTGTTTAAGCCAGAATGATAGTGCTTGTTTACCTAACTCATGGGGTATGTTGCTATATAAGCTACTGTTGTCAAATGTTGCCATAAGTATTTCAAGATCTATTTTTTGTGGTATGTAGCTAAGGAAATGAACATAATCTCTGATGTAGCTTTTAATCTGTTTCATAAATGGTTGCAGCACTGTGTCAAGATACTGAGCCTACTAATTGGACAGGCTGGACCCGCCATTATAATTCTGAATGTAAGTTTCCTGGGATTTGATGCATTTAAATTTTTGTGTCTGGATAGCTGTTTCAATTGATTTTGAACTTTTGGTAGTCCGTAAAAAAATGTTAGACTTTGGTTTGAAATTTAATAGGAAATCTTTCCTTTTCTTGGTAATCTCTTATTGTATGTTGTGTAGAGTTTTTTAGTTTTTATATAATACTAGCATGATAGCCCGGTGTTGCCCGTGCAACTCAGAATATTTTAGTAGTAGGAGAAGCATTAAAAAATCTATTTTCTTTTGTTTTGCGTAAACGTGAATTGATGTTTTGTGTGACATTGCGTTTGTTTTTGTTTCAAAATTACGGGGGGAAATATTTACATTTTCTGTTGACTAAATGAATTTAACATAAAAATAAAAATAATTTATTTTCTTTTACTGAAATTAGAAATATAAAAACTATTATGCTCTCAGTTCAGAAATTTTCGTAGAATATTTAAAAATGTAAACATTTAATTTTAAAGGAAAAAGTTACATTTATGCCACACGAATTTACAAACAGTTGATTTCCTGCATGAAATATTAAGCGAAAAAAAAGCTTTATTTTTTTTTATTTTATTTTCTGAAGCATGAACTATTAAATCTGAAAAAAATGAAATAGAAATAACCATTGGCACTTTTTTTTACATATTTTGTTTTGTTTGAAAAAACAATTTTTTTTTCATATTTCTTTGGTTTCAAAATTACAGGGAAAAATATTCACACTTTTTTGTTGACCAAATGAATTTTTAAAACGTCGGAATAAAAATTAGATATAAAGGCCCATTTTTTAGTCGCGTTTGACACGTGTGATTAGATTTCTGTGACGTAATCTAGCAACCACCTTAGGCCTTAGATGTTTTACAGAGCAAATGTAAACAATCGGCACCATTGGCCAAAAATTGCGAAAGGGAAAATTGCTGAACTTAAATTCAAAAAGTATGTGTCGACCTGGCTTCCCTGTAGATATGTCTCCCTAGAAAGTTTGAATATCGTAGCTTAAAAAATGTAGGCGTGCACAGGGAACAGTCACACACAGACTCACAGATTGCCTTTTATATATATATAGATTTTTCTATGTTGTTGTCAAATAATTTGTAGTTGTTCTTATCCTCTAATGCTTCTAGAATTTTTGTTTTGTAATATAGTTTGTCTATAATTAATATAGAGCTGATTTTATCTGCTTCTTTTATAATTATGTTGTCATTTTTCGGATTTTCTCATAGGCCAGATTTTGTTTGTGCGTAGCTTTGTTGAATGGTTTGGATATTTTCTTTTTTGTCTAAGTTCCAGAGATTTTCAAAAAATATGTTTAGCTCGTTAGTATTATTGTTTTTATTTGAAAAGTAATTGAATTAATTTTTTTACCAATCAATCATCTATAAGGTTTCCGTTATTATTAACGGAAACCTTATAGATGATTATAGTATCTTTTAGACTGAGTTTGCGTTCAAATTCTTTAAGGTCTTTTTTTTTTAGGTCAGACATATTGCTTTTCGGAGAATGGCAGAATTTTGGGCCTAATTTTGATCGGTCAATTTCGTTCTTTGTAAGTGCTTCTGCGTATAGTTTTATTATTTTGTGTTTTGTGTTATCTAAACTGGTTTTACTGCTCGGACTAGGGATTCTAAAAGTAAACATTGTTTATTAATATATATCTTGGATTTTCTAAAAGATAGTCTCTCTCTATGCGTTTCGGGCTTTTTGGCCAACGAGAGTTTCTCTTTGTAAAACTGGGATTGTTGTTTCTATATCTAAACTTATTTATAAATGGAACTATGTGTGGGTGTGTCTGTGTGTATGTGTGTGTGACTCTGTGTGTGTGTTCGTCCGTTACCTATAGACTCCGAAAGAGCTGAGCCGATTTTCTTGAAAATTTACACAGTTGTACTATAAGCGTCTGCGAGTGTTCTTAGCTAAGTTTTGTGCCGAGGTACCTCCCGATAAATATCGATAATCGAAAAAATCGGGTTATAGAATGAGTGGTCAGATTTTAATCAAATTTAATACACTCATAGACAAAGACATAAGAAACGATATTCAGAAGTTTCAAGGTTGCAGTTCTTACAATAGTGCTGAAAATCGATAATATATATATATATATATATATGTTTGTGTGTGTGTGTGTGTGTGTGTGTGTGTGTGTGTGTGTGTGTGTGTGTGTGTGTGTGTGTGTTTATCTGCCTGTATGTCTGTATTTTTTTCAGTCCTTTTATTTTAGTTTTTGCTTCGGGATTGACTCTAAGTAGGTATAATTGTAGTTCTTAGTCTCAGCCATGATACCCTTTACGCAGAAGACTTACTTAGCTTTCAAAATTCAGTTTACGACGAAAAAAAACTTATTTGATATCGATACCAGGAAATCAAAATTTGACTTACATCCATTCATTTTTCTTTCAGTCTAGGGTTTTGATTTAACTGGAACCAACTATTGCTTTTTAGTTTTTCGTGCCAGCGTCCAAAAAGTCAAAGCTCCAGGATCATGGATTAGTCTTAAAGCATTAATGACACACGAGCAACGCCGTGCTATACTGCTAGTGGCTTTATATAAGTGTGTTATTTTGTTTGTTTGTTTTTATGCTTTGTTTTGTTTTTTGTTTTTTTGTTTTTTTTTGTAAGTAGCATTCCTGATATTACCAGTGTTGGTAAAATTCGCCATAATTTATAGATAAGTGCAGGGATCAGTTTATGTATTGATTGTAATAGAGAATCAATCTTCCGAATGTATATTATATAGGAACAACAGTCCATGATGGTCACAAAGTCAGGGATCAGTTTATGTATTGATTATAATAGAGAATCAATCTCCCGAATGTATATTATATAGCAACAACAGTCCATGATGATCACAAAGTGTGGGATTGAAGGTAATGTTGACAACGTTCTTGTACAAAGAGTATCCTCTTGTCATCTGTTGACCATGTCCGTCATAGTATATGGATATAGAGTATCCTCTCTGCACGTAATTTGTTCAATGTCACAACGTCAAAGACCATCACTTTCGAATCAGACACTCTCCAGAATCGGATTTGAACTCCAATACTCGTAAAAATATGGCCGCCTTTTATACACGTTGCATTGAATATTTTGAGCTTCCTGATTAGTTAATCCTTCTATTTGTGAACTATAAAATGGTTTGACTCTTGAGTGTCAGCACAGTATATAAGTACCAAAATTCCAACAACTAGATTCGTTGTTTCTGTATAAATTGTATGCAGGCCGTGTGTAGAGATTTTGGGGGAGTTTTGATTTTATTTCTTGACATGAGTAGTAATTCTTGGATCTGTTCTGTTTTGTTGAGTGGAATCTGTAAGGGTTGACTTTATGGAAGTGTGTAATTAGTCCTATATCTGGTGGCGTTGTAGTGTGATGGCGTGTTGTGAAGGTTTGTTTGTGTGTTGTTCGTAATTATATTTGTTGTGTGGGTGTGTATCTGTGCGGTAGTATGGAACAGGGTTCTTACTTTGCGGGTGTGTTTGTACTATGTATTGTTTTTCTTGCTTTTGTTGTGTTGTTTTTCCTGTATTTGCTGATGTCGCATGTAGTTGTTTGGTGTTGGGCATTGTGTTTTGTTGTTTGTTTGATTCGTGTTTTTTAGTTCTGATATTTTTCCCACCTGAAACTATCCTGCATATATACAAATCAACCATTCGTCCGTGCATTGACTACTACTGCCATATATGGTCTGGTGGCCCCGCTGTTCATCTCCGTGTTCTTGACAGGCTCCAAAGGAGAATCAGTAATGTGATAGGTACCGACTTGGCGGCTTGACTACAGCCACTTTCCCACCGACGAGATGTGGCTTCCCTTTGTCTGTTCTGTAAATACTTCCATGGCTTCTGTTCCAACGAACTTAAGTCACTGATGCCTCCGCAACAGGTATTTACTTGTGCAACCAGACTGGTATCTGGGTCTCACCCATTCACAGTTAGATCAACCAAATAAAGACGACAATTCTACTCCTTCAGCTTCCTTTCTCGCACTTCCCGCCTGTGGAACTCGCTTCCTTATTCTTGCTTTCCTGACGGCTACAACCTCATGGAATTTAAATGCAAGGTCAATACTCATCTTTTAACTACTTGACCCTAGTTCTTTCCACACCGCCCTGTATATCCTGTCCTTTCTCTCCACCTTTTCAACTATCATCCCACCTGTATTCCCATCCTTCTCTTGCTCCTTTCTAACTGGTTCGTCCTTTCTCTTCACTCTCCTCTAATCTTTTTACTATTATGTAGCCCCTTACACATCAGTGGCGTTACCACCTTGCTCGGGGCGATATGATTAAAAAAAAAATTTTTTTTCGTTCCTTGGTAATGTTTTCAGCCAGGCAATCTTTCTTTCCGGGATTTTCCTCCTGTACTTATCATTTGGTTAAATGGAGTGCATACCAAATAATTCCTATCTTTCTATTTTTATTATTGCAGTTGTCATTGTGCTTATTGCATTTCACGTCAAGTCATTTATAGCCGCTGTTTTTATGTGTTGTTTCATAGGATTTTGCTATGTTTATAAAAAAGTGTTTTCATTAGAAGAATTGTTACTAATTCTGTTTACGATAGAGAAGTGTATATGCTTGATGATTGATCGAGGGTGGTTAAATTTAGGGTGGATGTATATAGGATTAGAATTTTTTAAGTAGGGAGAATATATGTCATCGATTAGATTAAGTGTTATATCCAGAAAGTCTAGATAATTATAGAATTTTAAACAAATACAATAACCTAAACAATTAACAACATCCTAAAAAAACAAACGATCAAAATAATAATAATTGCAATTGCGGAGAATTTATTGAGTGTCCATTAGCAAATAAATGTCTAACTAACTCTATAGTCTACCTAGGCTCTATTTCAACAATAGAAAATCACAAAGTAATAAAATATTATACCGGGAGTACCAAAAATACTTTTAAGACCTGCCATTGCGTCCATACTTTATCTTTAAATAATAAAACTTACCACAACAGCACATCACATTCTACTTATTATTGGCAATTAAAGGATGCCAACAAACCCCCTACCGTAAAATGAAAAATATCTTTTAAAAAAAAGTAGAACTTGTAGATTTTTACATAAGCCTTGTTTTCCATTTTTACAATAAAAATTACAAATTATTAAATTCACAAAACTAAATTTACTTAATATACGTAGCGATATAAATTCCATTTGACATCATTGTCTAAAACATTTCCTAAAATATAGTTAATTTTTAAAAATATAGTTAAATTTAAAATTAATTTTAAATTTTTGTAATATAATTAATATAGTCTAAATTTTAATTTTTTAAAATGTATTAAAAGTTTAAATTTTGAATATAGTTAAAATATAGTTATAATTTATAAATATAGTTAAATTTAAAATTTCTTTTTTAATATAGTTATTTTTAAAAATATAGTTAATATTTAGTTTTCTAAAATATAGTTAATTTTTTACCCTAAAATATACTTAATTCTTTCCTAATATAATATCACCAAACATCTATAATTTATCCCATTGCATATATTGATTGATTCTTTAAGCTTTTGATAATTTAATTTGATGCAGCTAAACACATAGAACACATACTGAGTCGTATACATAAGTTTGATATGTAATGTATTTTAAAGAAAAACCTTCCCGTCTTTGTCTCTTGTCCACTACTTTAAGTTGAATAATAACTTAATAATAGCTTAAAGAATCCAGTTACCGTTTCTCAAAGACACGCAATAATTTTTCAGATTTGCAACATATTTATCTCAACACATTTCAACACTGGAATGAAAAATTCCTGGGTCTTATGTCATTTAAAGCCTAACTCCCAATAACTTTTACAATCAAATTTCTTCTATCTTGACCTGATTTCTGATTGGTTACCTGAGATAAACCTTAAAAAAATCCCTCCACATTAATTGTCGGGATTTGGTAAAATATGTTGTTTTCTAAACATCTATACATAATAATACCTAATAGTAAAAAATATTTCACTGCCTGATGAGCTGCTAATAAGATAGTACCGAAACACAACGGCTTTTTTGTTGCAGTAAAATAGATTTTATTATAAACTTATAATAAAAACATTACTATATATATATATATATATATATATATATATATATATATATATGGTTAGGTCTTGAAGGCTACCACAATGCGTTTGGTAAAATAAAGGAAGGCAGAGAAGTTGTTGGGTATTACATATTTATTATACATTAATATTTCGAGATCAGGATCTCATCTTCAGAATGGTAGAAGAGCTTGTGTTCGAGTTCTGTGCCTTTAAAAATCCATGGAACTCGAACACAAGTTCTTTAAAAAGGCGATGCGTAAATATATATGGTCATTCCTGAACGAGGGGTCTAATACGCGCCAAATCAATTGGTGGCTTCCGCTATGATGATAGGGGTTGAATCCTGCCGAATGTCACACATTGTTGTCACAAAATGTATCGTTAATGATCAGGCCGGTAGAAGTAAATATATATACTCTTTGATTATAAACAGAATATCTGCTTCAATACGAGTATCGATCAAAAATAATGTTCAAACAAATAATCTCAATTTGTCGGTTGTTTAAAAACATTTTGTTAATCTTCGTGAATTTCCGTAACATTGTATGTTTACATTTGTTGGCATTACGGTTCATTTCAGTGCAGAAATGGTTATTTGCGTAGAATCGAAAACTGTGTTATAAAGGCTTGATTTGAATTCGTTTAGACTGTTGGTTATTCGTGGTCGAGAGGTATATATATATATATATATATATATATATATATATATATATATAGTCATCCGCAGACAAATCTGTTTCGCTGTATCACAGCTCATCAGTACGGTTAGACATCTGATTGGTTTTTACCCAGGATTGAAACCCGGCTGAATTGGCTTCAGTCGGCGATTCTACCTTTGAGCTATGGGCGCTCGGTAGAAGGAGGCAAGCTTTTTAGCGTGTACATTACCATTATGCACACACCCAATAGCTGAGATGTTCTAATTCATTGCTTAATGAACACATATATATATATATATATATATAGGAAAAACTACTAAAAAGTTGTAAGTTTAAAAATGTATTTTTTGGACAGTATTTATTTATTTCTATTATTATATTTGATATTTCCGACCGGCCCCGGCCCTTCATCAGAAACAAATGTTTTTAAAATTTAAGTTAGAAACGTATTTCGCGAGAGCGTTCGTGGAGAAAGATTGTTTACATCACGTGACGTAGAAAGCAACATATGTTTTTTCTAAATATTTGTAAACGTGAACCTATCTTTAATAATACTTATAAATTTTGTTTTAGAGACATTTTTTAATTGTATCTAAAAATGTTCAGCTATTGAAATATTTATACAGATTCAAAACACCTAAGTCCCTATTTAAACCTAGATTGAGTCTATTTAATTTTAAAATCCAGTATTTTTCTTTCTTTCTGCGTGAGTGTGTAGAACTAAAATCGGAGTCTATTAGTAAACATTTGCAATTTTCTAAACCGTGACCCGGTTGATTGAAGTGAACTGCTATGGGGGAATATTGGTTGTTCTGGCGTATGCTAAGTTTGTGATTATTGAAATCTAAAGCTATTACCAGATTCACCAGTATATCCACTATTTGGACATAGAGAACAGAAGAGAAAATATATAATGTTTTGGCTGTCACAGGGGAGGCGTGGTGGGTGTAATTTGATTTCGGTGTTGGATAGAGAGAATATTGCGTCGTTTACTAAATGTTTATAAATTAAGCACCGGGGTTTCTGACATTTGAAATTCCCTGATATGTTTGTATTTTTTAGATATTTGGTAGAAGTGAGGAGGGCTGATAGGTTGGGTGTTTGTTTCATTGCATTTATGGGTGGTTTATCGAAAATGTCTTTGATTTTTTTTTGTTTGATTGGAGGTTCTTGTAATCATTTTTTAAATTTTTGATAAGTGTGTGGGAATATTGATTGTGGTTAAAACCATGGGAATTCGGTTGTTGTTTTTTCTTTTCTTGTATGTGAGAAGTGCGTTACGATTTATATGGATGGTTTTATTTAGTGCTTCTTTTATTATTTTTATTGGGTATTTACATTTTAGAAATTGTTTTGTTAGGTTGTTAATGTTGTATAGAAAATCTAGATGGTCTGAGCATATGCGTTTGATTCTTAGAAATGAGCTGTATACGATAGATTTTTTTTAATTTAAGGGGATGACAACTGTTAAAGTGTAGGAATTTTTGTTGCTTTGTGGGTTTGTTGTATAGACTGGTGGAAAATGTATATTTGTTTAATTTTATCATGACGTCTAAGAAAGGGACGGATGTGTATGAGTGTTCCATGGTAAATTTAATAGTATTGTGGAAGTTGTTGCAGAAAGTAAAAAAGCTTTTTAATTTTTCTAATCCATGAGTCCATAATAAGAAAATGTCATCAATGTATCTAAAATAATGTGATGGTTTATATTGTGAATTGTCTAGTATCTTTCTTTCTAGAATGTGTATAAAGATTCATTGCTGTGCCACTAATCTGTAAATAGTGTTTGTTGTTGAATTTAAAATTATTATGTGTTAAAATGAAATTTAGTAATTGGCATATATCTGTAATTTGGTTGTTAGGTAGTTTGCTTTTACTAAGGAACTCATGGCAAGCTGATACTCCTTCAACATGTGGAATGTTCGTGTACAGAGACGTAACATCCATCGTTACTAGGATATTATCATCGTGGACTAAGTTATTGTTTTGTAATTTGTTGAGAAAGTCAGTAGTGTCTCTAATATAACTAGGTATGTCAGGCAATAAAGGTTTTAGGATATTGTCTATGTACCCAGATATAAGTTCTGTGAGGGTACCAATGCCTGATATTATGGGTCTGCCAGGTGGTGTGATTTTAAGGGCTTTTGAAATTTCATAGATCTCTTCATTATTTGATTGTTTAGTATGATGTGGGTTGGATGAACAGGTGTTAGGGTGTTTTTCTGAAATGATTTTGGGGAATTTATGTAGTTTTGGGATAGTGTAGAATGTTGCTGTTTGGGCGTTCTCAGGAATAAGATATTTAATTTTATTTTTTTATGTTGTGATTCACGTTCTGAATGAGAAGTGATAATTCTGTTTTGTAAGTGCTAGTCGGATCTAGAGGTAAGGGTACATAGAACCTGTTATTTTGAAGTTGTGATTCTGCTTCTTTAATATAGTTGTTAGTGTCTAAGATGGTTATAGCTCCGCCCTTATCGGCTGGTATGATAATTATGTCTCTGTTATTTTTAAGTGTATAGATGGCTTGGTGTTCTACTTTGGATAAGTTGTGTTTTTTTGTTTGGTGTCCTTTGTTTTTTAAGAGGTTATCCGTGTGTTGTCTGGCTTTGTTGACATATTGATCCAAGTGTTGGTTACGTCCGCTTGCTAGAGTCCATAGGGTATTATTTTTTGTAAGAGGAAGTTTGGAGCATGATTGGTTAGTGCTGTTGTCATTAGAAGTAGATTTGTTGTCTGAGAAATATTCTTTTAGTCTCAGTCTACGAAGGTATTTTTCCATATCGTAGCAAAGGTTTAGAGGGGCAGAATGATAATCCTTTATTTAATAAAGAGGTTTCTCCTTGGGTGAGAGTATATTTAGATAGGTTTGCAATGTGATTATCAGCAGAGGTGTTATGGGTGTAGCGTACATAGTGAGATCTTCGTGGAATCTGTTGTATTAAGTAGTTATTCAGGTGAGGTATGTGTTGGAAAATGGGGTCATCAGCAATTAGTTTATTGAGTTTTAGGTTTTTCAACAATATACACCGTGTCAGCTTTTTTTGGTACAGGAAATTGAGTGTTTTTTTACTTGAAAGTATTGGAAAGGAGAAAGTGTTAGATAGAGAGAATAACTGATTTTTTTAGATAAATTCATATAAAAGGATTTCTTAATGTAAGCAGAGTTGTGCGCAAGGTTTCTTAATTGCGTGGAGATTCTGTTGTATATATGTTGAGCTTTTTTGTTTATGCAATGTAATAAAGCTGTTAGAAGTTGTATAAGTTATAAACATATACACAAATGAATATCACATTCACAATAAGACAGTAATTTGTTCAAACAGCGAACTATATTCCTGTTGTGGATTCCAGGTGAGGAACCGCACAAAATAATAAACAACAAAAACAGATATTTGAGATAGAAAAGTAGGTTATATTGAACGCGATATACAAAATTGAACGTAGGTTAGTAAATCCAGAAATACTATTAGTAAGAAATAAATATATACAAGTCTTGAAGTGAAGTCGTTGGAAATAGTGTATCTGTGTATATTATTCTAGCTGAGTGGAGCTCAGAACTAGTCTGACTTCTGATGCGGTAGTCTCTGGGTAACTTCAGTATCTTTCGGTAACTTACGTATCAGTTCCGCTACTTCCCAATAACTCTCACGGATCTCTACGATTACTCTCAACTCTCTCTATTGCAGGAGTATATCTATACTCAGTCGAGTCCATTATCATATACAAACAGGAGATCCCACAACAATTCCCATTAAAACATCGAGGAAAGAGAAGAAAATTAAGGTTTTATTCGATTGCTGACTTGACCGTATATTTTATCAACGTTGTGGTCTCTATATAAAAGGCGTGAAAAAATTAAAAACTAACGTAAAGGTTTTGTCATTGCTAAAAAACTGGAAAGAGGCCATATATTTTGCTCTTTAGCCAGACTATCACGTAGTGTATTTTTAACCTTTTGACATGTACTATAATGCCTCCGGGCCGCCTTGTGTTCGCCGAACGTAAGGGGCCTTTAGACATTTAGCATTTAACTCCTGCCGAGAGTCAAGACTCTGAGTCAAAGTACATTTCAAAACAGGTTTATTGAAACTCGGACAAGGTAAAAAAACTGAAAGAAAGAGAAAGACATTGTTTAGGAAAACAATATAACAACAAATGAATGGAAGGGGAAGACATTCAAGTTAAGCTGCGTAACGGCGGGTTCAGAGAAGAAAAATGGAAAGTCTGCACGTGGGGGAAGATGAACACGGTTCGTTGAAAAAAGGGGGAAATATTGCGAGATAAATTCAGTCTGTATTTGGGAAAGGAAAAAAGATAAAGCTTACCGGAGATGTCGAAGGGATTTAGTGTGACAGAAAGAAAGAAAGAAGGCGCATGCCGTCCGCACGCCGTCAGCGAAGCTGTCGAAAAGGCCAGGGCACCGGCGGAAGTAACCGGAGTAAGGTGAGAGAGACCCTTTGGATAGGAGGGCTGGAAGGGAGGTAAGCCGTAGCAGACTGGTAACATGATACTCCCCGCCTGACGTATGACACGTCATAAATAGTTATTCTTTGGCGCTGAGAAGGACAATTTCAGTGATGGGTCTAAGGAGGAGTCTAGCGCAATTCCCAGTGTAGATCTTGACCTCAACTTTACGTACTAGATTGTCCTCACTAGGGAAGACACGGGTTATAAGTCCTAGAGGCCACTTGTTTCTGCTGGTTTGCTCGTCCCTGAGCAGCACCACGTTCCCCGGTTCAAGGTTGGGTACCTCCGACCTCCATTTGGAACGTTTTTGGATCGAGGATAGATATTCTCTTCTCCACCTGCTCCAAAAAATCTCGGCCAGATGCTGAACGAATTTCCACTGGCTTCTTAGGATGTCCTTGGGCCCGTATTCACGCTCGTGCGTGAAGGGAACACCTGTTTTTTGAGTGAGGAGGATAGCAGGGGTAAGTATCAGGGGTTGATCCGGATCTGACGACACAGGAATGAGGGGGCGGGCATTGATTATGTAAGAGACCTCCGCCAAAAATGTGGTGAGCGATTCGTGGGTCATCCTATGCTTGTACTGCAAGAACATGGCATCCAATATTCTCTTTGCTATGCCGATCATCCTTTCCCAAGCTCCTCCCATATGTGGAGCATGGGGAGGGTTGAAAGACCAGGTGCACTCCTGCCCTGCCAAGTATCTAGAGACTGAGCTTATATCTATAGGAGACTCGATGCCCAGCTCCCTGCAAGCGCCCACAAAGTTGGTTCCGCAATCGGAGCGTATGTGCTTAGCGGGGCCGCGGATGGCGAAGAAGCGTCTGAGCGCGTTGATGAGGCTGGAGGCGGTCATTGATTCAATGACTTCAATGTGAACACCTCGAGTGCTCATACAAGTAAACATTACCGCCCACCTCTTGCTGTTGGCGAGTCCGCCTCTAGTTCGGCGTGAGGAGACTACCCAAGGACCAAACACATCTAAGCCGATGTTGGTGAAGGGAGGACTAGTGCTGAGACGGTCGGCAGGAAGGTCAGCCATCTTCTGTGTCAGGGTGGGGTTCCTGAGTTTTTGGCAGGTGACGCAGCGGTGAATGTGCCGGCTCACGCATCTCTTCCCACCGATTATCCAAAATCCTGCTGCACGGATGGCTCCCTCGGTGAACAGACGTCCCTGGTGTTTGGATTGCTCGTGGTAGTAGCCCACGATCAAAGATCCGACGTGGTGTCTCCCAGGGATGACAATAGGGTTTTTCTCTCTGGTTTCGATCTCTGCTTTGCCAGTGCGACCCCCAACCCTCAACAAGCCGTGATTGTCGATGAAAGGATTGAGGTCTTTAAGCGGGCTGCCTTTAGGGAGATCCTCCTTGCGTGCTATACTCGAGAGTTCTTCAGGGTAGACTTCTTCCTGCACCGATCGGATGATGGTATTTTTTGACTGTAAGAGTTCCTCGACAGTGCGTGTTTTGGGGCAATAATGCCACCCTCTACATTCACCTTTTGAGGTGGTATGAGCTTGGTGGAAGGTGCCAGCGATATGTATGAGATTGGCTAGGGCTCTAGTCAACGACAGCCAAGTGGAAAACCTCTCAAAACGCAGCGTAGTGAGCTGTAGATTTGCCGAAGACGTAGCTAACGTGGACACTTGAGGACGGACGTCTGCGTCTCTTTCTGGATTTATTAGATCGTAGCCGGGGTCGTCCTTGCCTCCTGGCAGAGGAAAGCTGGGGCCATTGAGCCAGGTGGTGGTTTGCAGGTGAGATGCGGGCACGGAACGAGTGCCGAGGTCAGCGGGGTTCAGGTCTGTGTGTATGTATCTCCATTGATCGGGGTGAGAGGATCTTCGTATCCGCAGTACTCGATTGCTAACATACACATAGAAACGTCTAGTTTCGTTGTGGATGTAGCCTAACACCACTTTGCTGTCAGTGTAGAAGGTGGTGGAATGAGGCTTCAGGTCAATCTCGGAAGAGATCAGCTCACTCAGTTCCGTTGCAAGGAGGGCCGCGCAGAGCTCTAGTCTTGGAATCGAGTGTTCGGGCCGTGGAGCTAGCTTTGCTTTCCCCATGACGAAGCCAACGTGGCTTTTTCCTTTACCGTCGATGACTCTGAGGTAGGCTACTGCAGCGATGGCTTTAGTGGATGCATCGGAAAAGATGTGCAGCTCTCTGCGTGCCGCTTTAGAGGGAGGTAGAGTTGTAAACATCCTAGGGATGAGAATCTCGTTTAGGGCCTTTAAGGAGTCTCTCCACAACGACCAAGGTTCGTACATCTCCTTGGGTAGGGGGGAGTCCCATTCGGCGTTCTTGTCCGTCAACTCCCTCAGGATGAATTTTCCCTCGATAGCGACGGGGGCAGCAAATCCCAGAGGGTCGTACAGGCTGTTGAGCGTCGACAGGACACCTCTGCGTGTAAACGGCTTTTCTGATGTTGGCACGCTGAACGTGAACATGTCCTTCCCGATGTCCCACTCAAGCCCGAGGCTGCGCTGTCTAGGTAATTCATCTGTGCCCAAATCGAGGTTCTTCATAACGCTCGCATGGTCTGTGGAAGGGAAGGCGCCCATGACTCTTCTACTGTTGGAGGCTATTTTATGAAGCCTTAAATTAGACTGCGCCAAGATGTCCTGTGTGTTCTTGATTAAGGAAATGGCTTCTTCCTCGGTGGTGAAGGATCCCAAACAGTCATCAATGTAAAAGTTGTTATTGACCAATTGCTCGACTGCTGGGTCGTAGTTAGGCAGGCCCTTCTTAACCGCCTGCCGAAGGCAGTAGACGGCTATGGATGGGGATGGGCTATTTCCGAATACATGGACCCTCATCCTGTATTCCGTCATCTCCTTGCTAGGATCGTTTTCTAGGTACCAAAGGAACCTTAGGTAGTTCCTGTGCTCTTCCTTTACCAGGAAGCAGTGGAACATCTGTTCGATGTCTGCCATGACGGCGACAGGCTCCATTCGGAAACGACTGAGGACGCCAATCAATGAGTTGTTAAGGTCGGGTCCGCTTATTAACACATCGTTGAGGGATATTCCATCGTGCTTAGCGCTGGAGTCGAAGACTACCCGGATTTTGTCCGGTTTTTTAGGGTGGTACACGCCGAAGATGGGCAGGTACCAACATTCCTCATCTTGTTTGTGTGGAGGGGCCTTTTCCGCATGGTTGTTTTCGAACAGTCTCTCCATGAAGGAGAAGAAGTGCTTCTTCGTATCTGGCTTCTTTTCCAGGTTACGGACCAATCCGGTAAACCGTCTTTCGGCCAGTATCTTGTTTGGAGGGAGACGGCGTCTTGGGGTTTTGAACGGCAAGGGAGCAACCCAGTTGTGGTCGGTGTCCCTCTCGACTTCTCGTTCCATGAGGTTGAGGAAAGCAATATCCTCAATGGAGGGGGCTACCTTTTCGTCATCACTGGTCCGTTGAAATATATAGCCATCGTTATCGGTGGAGTAAAGCCCGTTGCCGATGTAGTTCTCCTGAACTTTAAAGTTGTTCGGGCATAATTCGAAAAGGGTAGGGTGGCCTCCCTCGGATACATTTGTATGCATCGTTTTCACCACGGTGGGTGGGTGAAATCTCCCTAGGCAGACGTTGCCTACTATCACCCACCCCAGGTCCAGCCTTTGTGCGTAAGGGGCGTCATGGGGCCCGTTTATGTGTTCACGTACCTTGTGAACTCTCAGGATATCACGTCCTAGAAGGAGCATTATAGGGGTTTTAGGCTCCGGAGTAGGGATGAGGTGCGCTATCTTCTTCAAATGGGGATGGTGGAAGGCTGCCTCAGGTGTGGGAATGCTGGACCTGTCGTCGGGTATTCTGTTACATTCCACCAAGCTGGGAAGAGGAAGGCTGATCTTTCTGTCCAAGGATTCCACCTGGAAGCCTGTCGCTCTTCTTCCCATGGTTTGAGTTACTCCTGCGCAGGTTTTAAGGGAGTATGGGAAACTGGGCTCGTTGCTGTTGAATCTATCGAAGAAGCTTGAGTTTGCCAAAGACCGGTTGCTCTGCTCATCGATAATGGCGTACATCCTCACTGCCTTGTCGGGTTGATCTGCAGGGTAAACGTTGACGAGGCATATCTTGGAACAGGAGTTCTCCGAGAGGTCGCCGCCACAGATTTGAGTGCACTGCGAAACTACTCCGGCAGCTGCAGGGGTTTTATCCTCCCCGCCGTCCTTAGCGGCGGGTTTAGTGCTGATGGT
Organism: Ascarosepion bandense; assembly: GCA_037127315.1. Lineage (NCBI taxonomy): Eukaryota > Metazoa > Mollusca > Cephalopoda > Sepiida > Sepiidae > Ascarosepion > Ascarosepion bandense. The sequence continues at coordinate 1,137,652 of JBBBDQ010001992.1, read as the reverse complement.
CTCTGGTGGTGGTCCAGGATGGAGAGCAGTGTTGTGATCTTTGCTGTTGCATTCATTGCATGTAACATCTGCTTTACAGAATTTTGCCACGTGCGCGGTGGAAGCACAGCACTTAAAACAGATGCCCCTGTTTCTGACGAAGGTCTTGCGCTCTGTCAATGCCTTTTCTCGGAAGGCCCGGCATTTCAGCAGTGGGTGGTGGGACTTCTCATGTAGCGGGCAGTACTGGGTCAAGTCCCTTGCTTCACTATGGGGACGTGTGGTGTCGGAGGACGTAGGAGATACCACGGTTTTGTGTACCGTTACTATTTTTTGTTTGTTTTCTTTACGGGAGAACCCGCTAGCTAGAAGATTGACTTTGAAACTAGGATCATTCCTGATCCTAGCTTGTCGTGATACAAAGCTCACGAATACCTCGAAGGGGGGAAACATGACTCGGTGTCGTTCCTTGTAGTCGGATCCGACTGATAGCCATTCATCTTGAAGCGAGGGTGGTAACTTGGCCACAAAGGGATGAAGGCCTCGAGCAGTGTCCAGGAAGGCAAGGCTGGGGAGATCTCCGTCCTCTTTAGCGGACAGAAGTTCTGTGGCCAAGTCGCTGAGTTCCCTCAGTCTGGGGAATTCATCGCTCGATAGTTTGGGAAAATTGTCGATTCTTCTGAAGAGGGCGTCTTCAATCATTTCAGGGGCGCCGTAACATTCCTCGAGTCGCTCCCATATTCTTTGGAGTCCCCTTTCAGGGTGGTTGAGGTGGGCTGACCTTAGCCTCTCGGCATGTTCCCGTGACTCTTTGCCGAGCCCTCTCACTAAAAGGTCCATCTCTTCATCACGTGTGAGTCTGAGGCGTCTTACGGCGCCTTGGAAGGACCGTTTCCACTTTTTATAATCTTCTGGTCTATCATTAAAAGGTGGCAAACCAGTGGTCATAAGTTCCCGCCGGGTTAGATACCTCATGAATTCCGTGGTTTGTTGAGGCTGGAGGATGTCCCTAGTGTGAGAGGGGTACCAGTTGTCGCGTGGTTCATTGCCCCCGATGTGTGAGTTGGGAGAATGGTAGCTTATGACGGGGGGGTGTCGTTTGGACGGGTCTATCCAGATTAGCCAGTCTATGTGAGGCGAGCTGGCTTACCTGAGCGCTCTCTTCATTGGGAAGTGGTAGGGGTCCAGGCATCTCTTGTTTTGGTTGCTTCGCTTGGTCGGCTAAATACTCCCTGACCCGTGCGCTGGGGTCGACCGGAGCGGAGATAAGTTTCATGCGGTGATGGCTGGACCGTTCGCTTTCCTGTTCGGCAGCTTCCCTTAAGACTTCTGCTTCGGCTGCGGCTACAGCCGCTTCCTTTCTAGCTTTTATCCTCTCTAGCTCCATTTTAACCCTCAGTTCCTCATCAATGTAGGCCACGCGTGTTCTAGCAGCTTCCGCCTTCGCTTGGGCGGCAACAGCGGCGGCCGCTGTGGACGACCTTCGGGAAGTCCGAGAGCGGGTTGAGGAGTGGGTCCTCGAGCGACTCGACAAATTTTCTTCCATAGTTGGGGTGAGGGAGCAAAAGGTGGTGACCGTGTAGAGACACTACTCTAGTTGACCGTGACGCTCGAGTTCTGACGGTCCAGGACCGTTAAACAACTTTCCGTAAGGAGGGAAAACGTCTTTCTTTCACTGGAATTTCTACGGGACATCTATCTCCGTTTTTTTACTATAATGCCTCCGGGCCGCCTTGTGTTCGCCGAACGTAAGGGGCCTTTAGACATTTAGCATTTAACTCCTGCCGAGAGTCAAGACTCTGAGTCAAAGTACATTTCAAAACAGGTTTATTGAAACTCGGACAAGGTAAAAAAACTGAAAGAAAGAGAAAGACATTGTTTAGGAAAACAATATAACAACAAATGAATGGAAGGGGAAGACATTCAAGTTAAGCTGCGTAACGGCGGGTTCAGAGAAGAAAAATGGAAAGTCTGCACGTGGGGGAAGATGAACACGGTTCGTTGAAAAAAGGGGGAAATATTGCGAGATAAATTCAGTCTGTATTTGGGAAAGGAAAAAAGATAAAGCTTACCGGAGATGTCGAAGGGATTTAGTGTGACAGAAAGAAAGAAAGAAGGCGCATGCCGTCCGCACGCCGTCAGCGAAGCTGTCGAAAAGGCCAGGGCACCGGCGGAAGTAACCGGAGTAAGGTGAGAGAGACCCTTTGGATAGGAGGGCTGGAAGGGAGGTAAGCCGTAGCAGACTGGTAACATGATATGTACAGATATAAAGCCAAGAGCATACCATTTTACTTTGGCAACACAACTGTAGAAGGACGGGTACCTGTGCTTTCTTGCCGACCCATGGCGTTCGACAAAGTACTCCACGAATATCTGTTAGATTTGCTCAGCACTTTTGATATATTAGGGAAATACATTAGAATAAACAAAAATCTATACTGGCAATAGTTTAAATGTGACACCGAGATTCAAAGCATGGAAGAATGAAAGACTTAAAGATATATATGATAGACTCTGGCGAGTATAAATTTACTACAACAATACAGTGAACCAAATTTCCTAGTAGGACACCTATCAATTAAGTCAATATATCCTACACACTTCAGTGGAATCAGTCAGTTAAGTGCCATACATGATGCACGCTTTGAGCGATCATGTCTCGAAAGAGACACGACTGACTGGGCAGAAGATTATCCCGCAATAGGTTGTCATTGCTTTCTGCGGCAAACTGGTTGCCAACCAAGGCTATAGAACCCAATCTGTCCGGTTATTTAACCCATAACTGAAGGGAAAAGACGGGTTAATACCTTTCCTTGTATTTGCGAATGCAAAGAATTCAGCCGGAATTCGAACTCAGCACTCCGATTTGTCGTTCCGGGTCGATATCGACTACACCAAAATATATGTTAGCTTGAAAAGTACGAAAGAGTTACTTCCTTGAAGGTTAGAAGGCAAAGATGATTAAAAGAGTTTAGTATTTTCCATATTCCTCGGAGGGGTCGGACGTATTTACATTATTTAGATGATTCGGACTATTGTCCTCGTCTTTTTCGCCATTTGTACGACGTTTCGCCCATTGTACGCTCCGACTTTCTTTAGGTATTATGAATTTCGAACCGAACACTTTATTACGATTACTGGTGTATATAAACTCTATTCTTTGCGAGAAGAAGTCATAAGTTATCTCCCTCTAACCCTGCAAGTTACTAGTTCGCCACTGCTGTAGTGTGGTATTCTTAGCACCTGACGAAAGCCGGAGCGTACAACGGCCGAAACGTCGTACAAATGACAACAAAGATAAGGCCAATAGTCCGAATAATGTAAACACTGTAAAAGAGATTAGTTTTGCTTTGGAAGTGTTAAGATTAACAAGACATTTTCCCCAGTTTGACAAGAGTTTGTAATTTGATTTTATCTAACCAATCAGGCTTACTAGTAAGACAAAAGTCAGTATTTGACTAATCAACAAGGATACTAAGTTGAGAACTGATGACATCATCTATGTCAATAGATATGCGTTCTGGTGCAATCCACTCCAGTTTTTTCTACATCACACTGTATATCTTTTCCTTTCTCTTTACCTTTGCAGCTGTCATCACACCTGTATTCCCCTCCTTCTCTTGCTCCTTTCTCTAACACCCCCTGTAAATGGTTCGTCTTTCTCTTTACTCTCCTCTTGTTTAAACTTTTACTCTTATGTAGCCCCCTGCGCATCAGTCTTTCTACATCACCCTGTATATCTTTTCCTTTCTCTCTACCTTTGCAGCTGTCATCACACCTGTATTCCCATCCTTCTCTTGCTCCTTTCTCTAACACCCCCTGTAAATGGTTCGTCTTTCTCTTTACTCTCCTCTTGTTTAAACTTTTACTCTTATGTAGCCCCCTGCGCATCAGTCTTTCTACATCACCCTGTATATCTTTTCCTTTCTCTCTACCTTTGCAGCTGTCATCACACCTCTATTCCCATCCTTCTCATGCTCCTTTCTCTGAAACCCTCTGTAACTGGTTCGTCTTTCTCTTTACTCTCCTCCTATCTAATCTTTTACTCTTATGTAGCCCCCTGCGCATAAGTCTTTCTACATCACCCTGTATATCTTTTCCTTTCTCTCTACCTTTGCAGCTGTCATCACACCTGTATTCCCATCATTCACTTGCTCCTTTCTCTGACACCCCCTGTAACTGGTCCGTCTTTCTCTTCACTCTCCTCTTGTTTAAACTTTTACTCTTATGTAGCCCCCTGCGCATCAGTGGCGGTACTGCCTTGCATCGGAATGTAAGATCAGTAGAGCCGACTTTGAATCCCAATTAAATTCCTTTCTTTCACTTAGGCAGATATACCATCAGGGAAGGCATAAACCCATCTCTTCCTCCTCTTTCAGCTGTGGGTTAGCTAGATTATGTTCTATAGCCTTGGTTGGCAACCAGTCTACCGAAGAATGTAATGGCAATCAACTGTGAAAAAATTTCTGGTAAGTCATGTACCAGCAATTAGCTGACTTTTGCTCACATGTTCGGTCTTTTGGATCCTCATCATCCTTCAGTAGATCCACACTTCTATTGCATCAATATCTTCTTCATCTTTGAGGCGATATTATCCCCACTAAAAAAACATTCTTACACTCTAAAACTATTTCCTGGCTTTAAATAATCGACAAACGGTTGATAAGCCGTAACAAACGGGTCAATCAATATTTTTTATTATTATTATTATTATTATATCGACCCAAGCAAGGCATTTTGCTGCCACTGTTGTGCAGGGGGTTACATAGGTTAAAAGTTATGAGAAAGAGTGACAGCTTATTGGGGGTGTCAGGAAGTGGGTAAGAGAAGGATTATAATTCCCTTTGTCTTTGTAGATAGATACGAACAAATTATTCTAGATAAGTGCATTTATCACGTGGATGTGTGTTGTGGTGCAGTGGATATCGGCTTGGGACGAGAAATCGGGGTTCGAATTCCAGTTGAATTCCTTGCATTCGCTTACGCGCAAATACTCTTGGGAAAGGTATTAATCCGTCTTTTCCCTCTAGTTATGGGTTAAACAACAGGACAGATTGGGTTCTATCGCATTGGTCGGCTACCAGTCTACCGCAGAAAGTAATGGCAAACTACTGCGAGATAATCTTCTGCCCAATCAGTCATGTCCCTTTCCAGACATGATCGCTCAAAGCATGTATCACGTATGGCACCTAACTGACTGACAGCTCGCACGCATAAAGACTAATGTATAGATGGGAAAATTCAAAAAGAGAAAGAATTGGGAATACATTAGCGAAGAAGCGAATATGTAATTAATTGACACTTAAATGTCTTTTGTCTGATATAGGTACAATTACTTTCAGTGAACTCCAATTAATAAACACTCAGAAAGATCAAATTCTATTTGTTTTAATATCACTTGTTTATTAGGTTCATAAGGTTCTTCACGCCGACCCCCTGATCGTGCACAGTTTCACTAGAGTAAAAATGAACGAATAAAAATCTTAAATGCACCCATTTTATATCAAGAAGTAAATTGTGTTATCGGTGACTTTCGTGTGCTATTTTTTTTTTTTTTTTTTTACAGAGCGCTCTCTAGTGAAAGGAGGTGATCGAATTGTTCTCTCACGTTCATCTATTTTTTCAGCTTTTCATTTTTGTTTCCCACTACTTCTTTGCCGGCTTCTTATCACTCGGACATCGACTGATTTTCACGACGTATTTAGGATGTAAAATTAAGCAAACTTCTGTCTTTTTTTTAATCATTATCTTGGATCAAGATTCAGAGAACAAACGTCAAAGGGCGGACGTATCTTATGTTTTTACTTGATACTAATTACGTCTTATTGGAAAAGACGTACGCCCAAAATATTTCAAACTTACTGGAAAGGTCAGATAATAGATAAAATACAAATATAATTGCGTGTACTCTTGGTTACTTCTACAAGTCATGCATAAATTATAGAAGAAAAAGAAACCTTTTTCAAATAGGAACGATTTGGACTAAATCTATACTGACATATGTGTATGACGTGTGTGTATTGCTGCTCTGATCACACTGAAGCGACAAAGATGAACCCATTATGCTGATCTTCCATTTTTAATACCTCAACTTTACGAATTTAAGTACAGTATTAGATTGGCAACTAATTCTCATAATTGCACCCTTGTAAGTGCTGGTTGTAAGCAAAAGTTCTATTCTATGAAGAAATATCTTCCGGCTTCTTGCGTTCCAGTCAAATCTGATCTTTAAAAATGTACATGCAATGTAAATCGCTATCGACTGTCTTTTTAATTTCTGTTCTTTTATTGTCTTCTCTTTTTTTTAAATCGTTTCACCTCAAGGAAGGCAGTACCGCCACTGATGCGCAGGGGGGCTACATAAGAGTAAAAGTTAAGAAAGGAGGAGAGTGAAGAGAAATACGAAGAAGTTACAGGGGGTGTCAGAGAAAGGGCAAGAGAATGATGGGAACACAGGTGTGATGAATGTTGTGAAGGTAGAGAGAAAGGAAAAAAACAGGGTGATGTAGAAATAACTGGAGTGGAGTGGATAAGAGATGGGTATTGACATTGCATTTACATTCCTGGAAGTTGTAGCCGTCAGGAAAGCAAGTATATGGAAGGGAGTTACACAGGCGGGAAGTGCGAGTAAAGAAACTGAGGGAGTAGAAGTGTTGGCTACATTGTGGTTGATCTAACTGCAAAAAGCTGGTTGCACGAGTAACTTCTTGTGGCAAGGGTACCATTGACTCAAGCTCTCATTTTTTAATCGTTACCAGCCCGATGCAAGGCAATAAAGCCACTAAGATACGAGGAGTTACAGGATGTGTAAGAATTAAGACCACAAACAATTATAATGAGAATAATAGAGAGAAATCGGGAGGAGAGTCAGTCAGTTAAGTGCCATACGTGATTGGGCGATCATGTCTCGAAAGAGACATGACTGACTGGGCAGAAAATTATCCCACAGTAGCTTGCCATTGCTTTCTGCAGTAGATTGGTTGCCGACCAAGGCTATAGAACCCAATCTGTCCTGTTATTTAATCCATAACTGGAAGGAAGAGACGGATTAATACCTTTCTCAAGGGTATTTACGCGTAAGTGAATGCAATGAATTCAACTGGAATTCGAACTCGGTTCCCCGGTTTCTCGTTCCCAGTCGATATCCACTGTACCACAGCGCACAGAGGAGAGTAGATAATATTTTTTTCATTTTCTCTTAGTCTTTCACACTTTTGCATCTTAACGGATTTATTACCTTGCTTGAGTTGAAATGTTTAAAAAGATATGGTGAATCACATGACATCTATGAAGTTAGAAAATAATTGTAATAAAATGTAAAATATTTAAACATAAATCACCAGTTGTAATGACGAATATATCCAGCTAACTTCCAACGTGATTATCTAAACTGATTTAGAAATGGAACTTTGTCTGTGTGTGTGTCTGTGTGTGTGTGTCTGTGTGTGTCCGTTACCTATAGACTCCGAAACGGCTGAACCGATTTCCTTGAAAATTTACACAGTTGTACTATAAGCGTCTGCGAGTGTTCTTAGCTAGGTTTTCTGTCGACGTACCCCCGATAAATATCGATAATCGAAAAAATCGGGTTATAGAATGAGTGGTCAGATTTTAATCAAATTTAATACACTCATAGACAAAGACATAAGAAACGATATTCAGAAGTTTCAAGATTGCAGTTCTTACAATAGTGCAGAAAATCGATAATATATATAAAAGGCAAGATGTTTGTGTATGTGTCTGTTTATCTGTCTGTATGTCTATATTTTTCAGCCGTTTTATTTTAGTGTTTACTTCGGGTTTGGCTCTAAGTAGGTATAATTGTAGTTCTTTGTCTCAGCCATGATACCATTTACTCAGAGGACTTATTTACGACGAAAAAACTTATTTGTTATCGATACCAAGAAATCAAAATTTGACTTACATCCATTCATTTTTCTTTCAGTCTACGGTTTCACTTTAACTGGAAACAACTATTGCTTTTTAGTCTTTCGTGCCAACGTCCAAAGAGTCTGAGCTCCAGGACCATGGATTAGTTTTAAAGCTTTCATTACACCCGAGCAACGCCGGGCTATACTGCTAGTATATATATATATATGTATATATATATATATATATATGCGATTTGTTAAATTGTCGCAATTATTATATTAGGTGCGATTGGTAAATTGTCTGAGCTCCAGGACCATGGATTAGTTTTAAAGCTTTCATTACTCCCGAGCAACGCCGGGCTATACTGCTAGTATATATATATATATATATATATATATATATATATATATATATACTAGGCGCGATTGGTAAATTGTCGCAATTATTTTATTATTTCAAAAATTCTTTAGGCTGAGCCTGAGTTCCAGGACCATGGATTAGTTTTAAAGCTTTCATTACTCCCGAGCAACGCCGGATTATACTGCTAGTTAATATATAGATTTAATGACTGGAAAAAAGCTGTTGTAGAATCAATATTTCCTTTATAAATGCGATTAAGACATAGATTTAGCGACTGAAAGAAATATCTGTTGAAGAATAAATACTTTTCTATATAAATGACATTAGACAGTGATTAAGTGACTTAAAGAAAATTTGTTGAAAAATATTTATTTGCTGTATAAATGCCATTAAGATTAAATGACTGGCGGCCACAATCTTAACAACGTCATATTTGCAGGTGACACTGAATTTGTAGACACAGAATGAAAACAGCGGAATTCACATTGACGGTAGTAGAAAAAAGCGAGGTGAAAAGAAGACACATTAACTGTCAGTCAGTTGTGCCAAACGTGATACACGCTTTGGGCGATCATGTCTCGATAGGGACATGAACGACTGGGTGGAAGATTTTCTATCCTGCTATTCAAAGCATAGCTGAAGGGAGAAGAGACGGATTGTAATAATAATAAGTAATTACTGGGGGATCAGTTTATTACTTCATAACAATGGAAAACCGATCCCCCACTTTGTGCTCAGAAGATGCTTTACTTATGTTTCCAACTATTATCTTCATTCAGTCAGTTCAGTGCCATACGTGATACACGCTTCGGGCGATCATGTCTCGAAAGTGACATGAACGACTGGGCGGAAGATTTTCTATCCTGCTCTCTAAAGTATAGCTGAAGGGAGAAGAGACGGATTGTATTAATAATTAGTGGGGGATCAGTTTATTACTTCATAACAATAAAAAACGTTCCCCCACTTTATGAGCAGTAAAATCGTAATCATGATCCCAACTATTATATTTAGTCAGTCAGTTAAGTGGCATACTTGATACACGCTTGGGCAATCATGTCTCGAAAGAGACATGACTGACTGGGCAGAAGATTATCCCGTAATAGGTTGCCATTACTTTCTGCGGTAGACTGGTTGCTAGCCAAGGCTATAGAACTAAATCTGCCCTGCTATTTAACCCATAACTCGAGGGAAGGTACGGATTAATATGTAATTATATAATACATCTCTTATTCCTCTAGCTATACTCTATTCGGAGTATATAGGTAACGGACACACACACACACAGACAAAGTTCCATTTATAAATAAGTTTAGATATTTATTCTTCAACAAGTTTTTCTTCAGTCACGAAATCGATATCTAATGGCATTTACATAGAAAATAATTATTCTTCAACATCCTTCAGTCACTAAATCTATATCTTAACGGATTTTATACAGCATCTATTTACATTACTGTGCAAAAGTATTAGGACAAGAACTATTTTATCTTTTACGAGACATCAAAATAAAGTTTAAAATCACCCCTGTCCTAACACTTTTGCACACTAGTGTACAAAAGTAGTGTGCAAAAGTATTAAGACAGGCGTGATTTTCCTAAAAACCTCACTGAAATTCAAATACAGGATGAAAAGCCAAGTAAATTGCTAATAAATATTGATTATTTAAAACTAGGTGTAAAAGAAATGTATTAAAAAGAAGTTATATTTGATTTTTCCTATTTCCTATTAAACAAGTTATTTTGAAACTACTCATTATTCTATTATCCTTGGATATGACTGACGTTTTCTTATTCCCGCCTCTCGAATTGATAAATCTAATGTTACTTCGCAAGACACATTTTAGGAACAAATACAAGCTGCTTGGCAGGATATATATTAGATACATTGAAGAAAATTGTGATGTAAATGCCTGACAGAATGAAGGCTGTGATGAAAGCAAAAAGTTACTATACTAAATATTGAATTTATTTTGTAACAAGTATTTTTTCTTGTGAAAGCCTTTGTTAAGTAAATCAAATAAAATTACTTGAATTAAATTGTTTATTTTCTGTCAATATGCCTCATAAAAGATAAAAAAATGTTCTCTACCGGAAACTTTTGCACAGTTCTGTATTCTTCAACAAATTTTCTTCGGTCACTAAATCTCTATCTTAATGGCATTTCTATGGCAAATAGATTTTCCTTTGGTCTGAATGCATTTAACACATCGCTTCTCTGCTAAGCAGATCGATCAAATTTAAGGAACATTTCAGATCAGATTCACGCTGATTAATGTGTGGGAGAATGTATCGAGAACTGCAATTTTCACTAATTTTTTCCCCTTTCAAACAAGACATGTAAACTGGAATAACTTGGGGAAATGGGGCCGGAATATGACGCTTTTTCTTTCATTACACATTTTATGATATATATATATATATATCACGTACAACACTTGTTATATTATCCAGGTGAGTTCCGATAAAGACGATCTCAAAAGAACTCAATGTTAAATTTATTTATTTAATTTAACAGAGTAATATCTAGCAATGTCTATTCTAAATATGGACATGTGAGCGTCAGTGTATAATAATATTTTGGGGGGATATTTTAAGGTTTAACTGTTGTATCGTTTGGGTCTGACGAGCCGCAAGGTCATCATTTGGCGGCGAAATATTTATTACCCATGAAATTGTAGTATATCTAATTTTTTCTAAAATGTATATATATATAGTCATCCGCAGACAGATCTGTTTCGCTATATCACAGCTCATCAGTACAGTTAGACTCCGATTGAAAACCGACCGAATTGGCATCAGTCGGCGATTCTAACTCTGAGCTATGGGCGCTCGGTAGAAGGAGGCAGACGTTTTAGCGTGTATATTATCATTATTCACGCCTAATAGCTGAGATTTTTCTAATTTATTGCTGAATAAACGATGCGTAGATGCTGAAGTAGCTACTGATATTCATATCCTTTGAACTTGGCCAGTAAAAACCATATTAAAACTTTTAACTAAACGCAAACACAATCAGCCAGTCAGTTAAGTGCCATACGTGATGCACGCTTGGGCGATCATGTCTCGAAGAAGATGACTGATCTTGGCAGAAGATTATCCCGCAGTAGGTTGCCATTACTTTCTGGGGTAGACTGGTTGCCAGTCAAGGCTATAGAACTCAATCTGTCCTATTATTTAACCTATAACTGGAGGGAAGAGACGGATTAATACCTTTCCCGAGGGTATTTGTGCGTAAGTGAATGCAAGGAATTCAAATGGAATTCGAACTCGGCTTCCCGATTTCTCGTTCCGAATCGATATCCTTTGCACCACAACGCACATTTAAAATACTCTGATAAAAATCAAAGACAAATATATATCAAAATCATGGTTCAAACCACCTTTTAGTCTTAACATCATAATAAAAAAAATGGTAAATATGATCCACGAACATTTCAACAATTCTCATGCACTAAAAATGATTTTCAACAAAAAAATGTTAAAAAAATGTTAGTAATATTTGCACCAAAAACTTAATAGCTTACGGTCATATCACGTTGAATACACCGGTTCTCGCTCGATCACCGAAGTTAAGCAACGTTGAGCCTGGTCAGTACTTAGATGGTTGACCGCTTGTGAATACCAGGTGCTGTAAGCGTTTATTGACGGATGTGCGTCGTGGTGCAGTGAATATCGGCTCGGAAAGAGAAATCGGTTAGCCGATTTCGAATTCCAGTTTAATGTCCTGCATTCACTTACGCGCTAGTACCCTTGGAAAAGGTATTAATCCGTCCTTACCCTCCAGTTATGGGTTAAATAACAGGGTAGTACTTGGGACCCTTCTCATAAACAAATCCCAATTGAACTTTCTCCTTTGGTGGAGGAAGCTGGCTCAACCCACCTAAGGTACATTCGGCTTGGACACACACGAGAAATTTAATACCTCACTACATAGCAGTTTGATATTAAATAAAAACCAGTCCAACCTGAAAAATGGCAGTACCTTCCCTACCAATTACATTCTTCTTCTTCTATGTACCTCGTCCTTTCAGGACGCAGGCGATCATGACCTTCCATCTCCCTATCCCTGGTGACTCTTAGCACGCTTTCTCCTAAAATGTCTCGCAGACCCCGTTCTGTCATCCACCTGCTCAGGCCCTTCAAATATGTTATAGGTATTATAACTCCCGAAAAACACAATCTGCCCACTTAGAAGTCAATGTATAATTTACAAAGCTAGCATTTATTTTGAAGTTTGTTAAATTTTATTTTGGTTCAACTAGGAAAAATGGAAAATTGATTCTATAACCATAAATTGATTTTAGATATTAATATTAATAAATGCAAAAAAAGCACCTTCTCAAAATACTTTTGGAAACAACATCCAATTATTACCTGGGACATTATCATATCTTATAATGGAATAGGAAATAAGATGCGTTTGGCCAAGAAATATTGAGGAACCTAAAGAAAGAATTAAATATGAAAGCAGTAAAATGGCAGAGTAAACTCTTCAACGTGTTAATGAACCATGCAGGATAACGAACTGATTTCCAATGGCCCCCACAAAACAAAAAACCTAAAAGCGTGAAATCTATTGACATGAGTTGCTACTCAACAAAGCCTCTTCGACTTATCCATTAACCCCTGTTGTGCGCGACTTTTGCCTCGCCTTTTATGTATAAGTTTTAAACGCAGTCAATAATATAATTATCGTCTCATTCTCGTAACTGATGCCATCTTCTGGGCAAAAGCATTTTCCCTGCTCAAATAATTTACTGTCTTTACTAGCGGAAGAGTCTTTCAAGTGAATTTTGTCTGTTCTTTCTACGAATTTTATAGAGACAAAAACAGGAGGAAATCTAAGGTCGCAAGGTCGAGCGGAATATAATCTCTGCCACGTCTGCAAAGAATTGTGTTATTGTATTGTCCAGATGAAAGACAATACACTTACTGCTACCAAGTAATGGACGCTTCGGGCGTATCGCTGAAGTTAATTTATCCAGCTGGGTATAATACACATCAGACTCAATAGACCTGTCTGTGAGAATAAGCTTGTAAAAGCCAACACACTTCCAACCCACTAAATTGAAAGCATAATTTTCTTCGCGAAAAGTTCTGGTTTGCAGTGTTGCTTCCGCCATGAATGTTTACTCTTCACATTGTTAAAAACGACCATTTCTTCGGCCACTGTCATCATTCCCTAAAAAATAGATCTATTTATCGATGTTTTTGCAATGAACAGCTGATGAAAATACACTGGTCGAGTTTAGCTTCATTCAATTGATGTAAACCCTAAACATCAAGCCTGCTCAACTTGCAGTACTGGGCATAATCCTGGGCTGATCTTAAAGCAAATAGACTTAAATCTTTTTCAAAATAGTGACAAAAAACATTACTTGTAAAATGTCATGGTGCTCTCCTACGAGGAATGGACTCTTCCTCTTACTATATATAATTACCTGCTGTGACTTCCGAGAGAAGCAGTTAACGAGAGCAGTTGACAGACTTACGCACTGTCGAGCTCTCTGTCTTAAGGCGGAGAGTATAAACCCAGTCGTAGCTCCGCCGAATCTTAGTGTCACGACAGGAAAAAATTAGACAGATATTTTTCGCCGGGCTATATGGCCCGGAGAACACACATTAAAAGAGCCTTGTGCCACATCTTGCCCTAGTTGGGGGGGGGGGGTAACTGAATACTGCAGTTAACGAGAGCAGTTGACAGACTTACGCACTGTCGAGCTCTCTGACTTGACGTGGAGAATATTAACCCAGTCGAGGCTCCGCCGAAAGGTAGAGTCTTGACTGAGAAAAAATAGACAGGAATTTTTGGCCGGTTTATATGACCTGGATAATCCACATTACAAAAGGATTTGTGCCACATTTTGCCTTAGTCGGAAGGCAACTAAATAGTGCATTTAACAGAAAGGCAATTAACGGCAGTTGACGACAGCTACTTGTTAGGCAATAAGTAGCGTAATAATACATTCGGACTTACTTATTTCTAGTTACTTATTATTAACACTTCCTTTGAATATCTTGTTTAACTAATACACTGTTTTGAACCTACCACCTGTGTTTTGTGTCTTACTTTCGGCACAAACCGATCAATACAACTTTTGAACTTTCGCCACAACTTCACAACAAATTGGTGACGAAGATCCACAATATAAAATAACTGTGACAAAGATTTAGATAACGTACTTTTGTTTTCGTTCATGCCGGATTGCTTTAACCTTGCCTTGCCTCGTACGAAGCGTGTTACTTCATTTTATTTTTTTTTCAGTACATAAAGAGCAAAATCTCATCCACTATATATGCCACTGAAAATCAACAACTACCTCAAAGACTATAGATTGTTTTCCTATCTGAAACTTGCATATATCTTCGTTTTGCATATGTTTCCGTCGCTTAGGCATTGCCTTTCCAAGGAAAACCTTTTGCAATGGGTTATCAGAACATGATGCATGGGATCCTACGAATTCAGCTCCATACTTCGAGTTCTGATAACACGTCATTCTAAGTAAAAATTATTCTAGACAACACGTGGTTTTTTGCTTTATTCTACCAGAACCTATCGTTGCGTTCTTTGCTGTGTTACAAGAACGACTTTTAAGATAAAATAATTCCAGAATATATATATATATATATATATATATATATATATATATATAAGTGACGAGGGTGGAGGTTAACTATTTGGTTGTTTGATAGATTCGACTTAGCGTCTGCATTTAGCGGTCTAGCTCAGATCAAAATTTTAGAACGTTAACGACACCATGAATTTTTTCCGAAAGCCAAAATTAAGGGTATAACAATATATATTATCACCACACAAAGTCAGGGATCAGTTTGTGTATTGATTATAATATAGAATTGATCACTCAACTTTATATTTTCTATATCTATATGTGTTGCCCTTCCTCCTCCCACCCAAATCCATTAGAGACATTCTACATTGTTATCTATAAAAGTGACGATGGTGGACTTTGTGTAATTATTTGCGATGTAAATTCATGATATGTTTTTTATTCTAATTATTCCTTAAATTACCCGAGTGAAACCGGGCTAAACTGATAGTCTATATCCATAAAAGTGACGATGGTGGACGTTGTGTAAGTATTTGCTATGTAAATTCATCATGTTTTTTATTTTTATTATTCCTTAAACTACTCGAGTGAAACCGGTTAAACTGATAGTCTATTTCTATAAAAGTGACGGGGTTGGACGCTGTGTAAGCATTTGCTATGTAAATTCATAATATGTTTTTTGTTCTTATTATTCCTTAAACTACCCGAGTGAAGCCGAGCTACACTGATAGAAATAAATAAAAATAGATGATACAGTGCTGAATGCAAACACGGAAAGAAAATTACAAGACCTCCTACAGACGGTAGCTGTGGTGAGTGACAAAAAGAGACTACAAATAAACTGTAAGAAAACTGAATGCATTGTCATCAGCAAAAAGAACAACCCAAAATGCCAAATACAGGTAGGGGATACTAGAATCAAACAAGTAAAAAAATTTAAATATCTAGGAATTGTTCTAACAGGAGATGGAAAGTGCGACACAGAGATCCGAAGGCGAATTGGCATAGCAAAGGATGCGTTCCAGAAGCTAAGTAAAATACTCAGACACAGGAAAATTTCACTAGAAACGAAGAAGAGAGTGCTAGATTGTTATGTGATGTCAGTTCTTCAATATGGCAGTGAATGTTGTACAATATCATCAAAGATGAAAGAAAAAGCTTGAAGCAGCGTAAAGGTGGTTCTCCAGAAGGATGCTGCGGATATCATAGACCGAGCATGTGAACAATGATGAGGTGTTGGGTAGAATGGTAACAAAAAGAAAATTATTTGTGAGCATCAGGAAGAGACAACTGAAGTTCCTGGGACATGCAATGAGGAAGGAGGGCTTGGAGAACCTGATACTGACAGGCCAGATAGAAGGAATAAGTGACAGAGGAAGGCAGCGGATAACATATTTGAAGGGCCTGATCAGGTGGATGACGGAACGGGGGTTGTGAAGTGCAACAAGAAAAAACATACTAAAAGCCACCAGGTATAGGGAGCCATGATCGCCTACGTCCTGAAAGCGCAGGGTACATAGTAAAAGAAAATATATGCCAACTGTTTATAAGAAATTATAATGTAGATATAAAGTGGGGGATCAAATGTATATTATAATCAATATGTAGACTGATCCCTCATTTTGTGGCCATGCTATTTTCTATACATTTATATTCTAGATTTATGGGATAGAGCGGGGTTTTGTTGGTGTAACAGGAGAAAGAGTGCTAAGAGCCACCAGGCACAGGGAGACGTGGAAAGCCATGATCGCCTACGTCCTGAAAGGACAGGGCACATAGAAGAAGATATTAAACCTAGGAAGACAGAATAAGAAACATAACTGGAACATATGCGGCTAGAAATACATCAGACAAAAGGGTGCCGTTAAAAAAGTAATTCCCCAGCGATGTAAACAGATGCTAAAAAAAAAAAAAAAAATGACGGCAAATCAGAAAAAAGAAAAAAACATTCCTACGTCTTCATTTATATAAAGGGTTTTATAGATTATAAGCGGCACCCAGTAGTTGACGTTCTTGATTTCATGTAGCAACAATAAGAATCTAGTCTGCGGGTGGCCGAGAAAAAGAAAGAATATAAATTAGCGTTAAGAGAGATGTTAAGAGAGAAGGGGCATAAATCGATGTTGGCATTTAAATCTCTAACAAACCAGAAAATGCATAACAATAATAAGTCTAGACTTATTGTTTCGCTGAAGCCTTTATTTAATCTTGAGTTGAAAACTAATATAGAGACGGTATGTTTTTAGAATATTAGAAAAAACACTTCCCAAAGAACTCTGAATTGCATAAGATCTTTAATAAAATACTGTGAAATTTAGTTGTTTTTTTTTATGATCGTATCGCCCTAATCAAGGCATTTTATTGCCACTGTTTTGCAGGGAGTTACATAGGAGTAAAGTTATGAGAAAGAGCAACAGGTTATAGGAAGTGTCAGGAAGTGGATAAGAGAAGGATGACTGTGGCCCTAAAATGAGGGATCAGTTTATATATTGATTGTAATGTAGAATTGATCCCCCACTTTATACCACATTATAATAATATAGAATTATTTTTTTATAATCATATCACCCTAAGTAAGGCATTTTGCTGCCGCTGTTTTGCAGGGGGTTACATAGGAGTAAAGTTATGAGAAAGAGTAACAGGTTATAGGAAGTGTCAGGAAGTGGATAAGAAAAGGATGACTGTGGCCATAGAGGAGAGATCAGTTTATATATTGATTGTAATGTAGAATTGATCCCCCACTTTATACCACATTATAATAGTATAGAATTATTTTTTTTTTATAATCATATTGCCCTAAGCAAGGCATATTACTGCCATTTTTTTGCAGGCGTTTAAGAGGAAAGTTATGAGAAAGGATGACAGGTTATAGGGGGTGTCAGGAAGTTGGTAAGAGAAGGATGAGAATACTGATGAAAGTGGGTTGGACGAAGAAAAGAGCATGAGAGAGAGGATGCAGGTTAGTGAGATAGGAGATGACTTTTGACTTTACAATTAAATTCTTGGAGATTGTAGCTGTCTGGGAAGCAAGTAAATGGGAAGGAATTCCACAGGCGGGAAGTGCGAGAAAAGAAGCTGATGGAGTAGAATTTGCGCTTACATTTTATTGGTTTCACAGTAAAAGTTACAGTAAATAAGTAATAAGCCTGCCCGTACCAAGATAAGGTTAGCTAAAGGAACCGTGACAATGGAGACCTGTCATGCATGTTACCTGAGTATAGTAACCAGTCACCGAAAATGCATAATCAAGAAATTCTCCCTGTATAGAGCGCGCCTTTATTTTCAACGTAAAAAATGATAATATAATGTGCATTATGCTCGAATATAAACAGTAATAAAGATTATCTCATGAGATAAAGATAACACATGATTATTATTATAAAATGAAGGTTATGTATTTAATGAAATTTCATCCTTTTTAGAGCGGATCTATGTATGATAGAATTAAGTAATGATGTTTTTATTATTTTGCATATAGAGGGAAAATGGAATTCACCACACACTGTGGGATTAGGTTGCAGTAATAAACAAAATATGCTCACTGGATAATGCGAAAACGTAATTAATCCGTAATTAATCTCCTAAGCAGTTAAGCATAGCCATGACTACAATACGGGAACCAGTAATACAGATTGCACGAGAAAAACAACAATAATTACTAATTACGATATGAACACTGGTAAAAAAAAATGTATACTGAGATATTTAGTATATAATTCCCTACAATTAATGTTCCTAAATATAAAAAGATTTTTTGAAGTTTTTTAAATAGTTGTGACCCAAAGATGTGTGGGTTCAGAGTTCTTGGCTCCCGGAACAGAAACTTGGAGAGTTGGTTTACTAGAGTGAAATGAAGTTGAATTGAAACATATTGGTGATCTATTTTCAAATTTTCACGTTTGTTGATAAAATTAGTTCTAAAATCAATGAACATTTAAAATAAAGGAAAAAGGAAAAAGAAACCTGCAAGGTTTCAAACAATTTAGGCTCTTATTTCGAGTTTCATCATATACGAAGGTCATTCAATAAATATGGTGAATGTTTCGGTATAAGCATCTTTACGAGGTTCATTCAATAAATAAGGGGAAATTTTCGGTATAAAGACTAAAAAGTAATAGTTGTTTCTAGTTAAAGCGAAACCGTAGACTGAAAGAAAAATGAATGGATGCAAGTTAAACTTTGATTTCCTGGTATCGATTTATATATATATTATCGATTTTCTGCACTATTGTAAGAACTGCAACCTTGAAACTTCTGAATATCGTTTCTTATGTCTTTATCTATGAGTGTATCAAATTTGATTAAAATCGGACCACTCCTTCTATAACCCGATTTTTCGATAATCGATTATCGATATTTATCGGAGGTACCTCGACACAAAACCTAGCTAAAACACTCGCAGACGCTTATAGTACAACTGTGTACATCTTCAAGAAAATCGGTTCAGACATTTTGGAGTCTATAGGTAACGGACACACGCACACACAGACACACACACACAGACAAAGTTCCATTTATAAATAAGTTTAGATACATACATACATATATATATATATATATATATATATATATATATATATATATACACTCACCATATGAACAGAACATGCTCGAAATGGGCATTGACTTTCTGGGCTGGTGTGGTTGCTTAACTTTCTTCATGATGATTATGTATCTGACTTGCTCACTCGGCCCACCTATAACTCTTGCTGTACAACATTAACAGGGGCAAGAAGTGGGGAATAACAAATGTGTGATCATTTTCTGTAACCTATAAATATTACCTAAATGTTTAATCTCATGTTAATGGAAACCTGCAGTGTTTTATTTTAAAACAGTTTGTGTGTGTATGTATATATATATATATATATATATATATACGCACACACCATATGAATGCTGAAAAGTTCCCAGTCTGAATCGCTTCACAAAATGATTAGATGCAAGGTTTCTCCCCCCCATCCTTTTTACACACACACACAGTTCTATTTTTATTCTATTTATATATTTTTTTATGCTACCTCATTGAACAGGTATGACTACTTTTAAGAGTCCCTTCTCTCCCCTTTCAATCTCCTTCCCCTGTAAATTGTGTGTGAGTGATCCCCTTTCTTCGTTTCTTGTAGCATTTTCAGAATTCTTCAGCTGCAAATCATTGAGGAAAATGTTCTCCATTCACCTTTTACTATTGAGATTTATTACTGCTGCCTAGAATTCTAGTAAAAATGTTGGCATTTGTGGGATAAAAATATTTTAAGGTTGGGGTTTCCTGTTGAATATTTTTGCTTGTTTATTGGTAAAAATTCAGATAATATCAATTGCGTGTTTTTCTTTATTATTCTAGTTGCAATTTAATTTAGAAAAAGTGAATAAAAACATAAATATATATAAATACACAATCACAATAAAGACAAAATTATATAACAACCGCCAAACGAAAAAAACGCACAAAGTCTACAAACACAAACATACACAAAAACACAAAGATCCAACTGTGTCCTAAAATAAACATTAATTGGTCAAAGACGCCAACAGGGTAAGTAAAAAAAATCAAGACAATACAAGAGATCCCCCTATAAGACAAGAACTAACCAAAAAAAAGCGATAAAGTGGACATCTATTCAATAAGCGGGCACCCACTCACACGTACATTAAAAGCATAAATAAAGCATTAAAAAATCAAATATATCAACACTAAAAACAAAACAAAAATATTAACCAATCGCAAGCGAGATTACTTCGAGAAAAATATCAAATTACACAAGGATCCTTATAAATAGGAAAAAGGAAACGGGATTCAACAGCTAAAAAAAAAAACACCCGATGACATCATAAGGGTCTTCTCACAAAACTTCGAAATTAGCATGAGCTTACTCAATTAAAGTAACAAGTTCTTAGCACCAAATATATATATATATATATAGCACCGAATGAGCCAGACGAACCTACCTAGGTTTCACCTAAACGGGTCGTCAGGGAACCTAGGTAGGTTCATCTGGCTCATTAGGTGCTATTAAGTTCGCTCTACCTTTGTATTGAGCACTTTCTGTTAGATGGTTACTTGTGTCGGTTTTTTTTCTTTGGGCTTCGTGCTGATTTCTCTTAGAACACTTTTGACAGACTTTCATATCCTAAGTTCTTTTCTTTCTTAAAAAACATTTTTTCCTTTGTTCGAAAGTTTTCGAGACGAGTATAACCACAATCACGTATATATATATATATATATATATATATATATATATATATATATAATATCTGCACAAGCCTGGTTCGCTGTATCACTGCTCCTCAGTGCAGTTAGATCAACCATTTGCTTCAAGGTGGGATCGAAATATGATTGTTTTGTCATCAGACATTATTTCCACTACGCTATCGACGTACGACAGGGAAAAGCAGCTTTCGTAGGAGGTTATTCAGAGAATGTAGCCAAACAGCCAATAATTGAGAGCGTTCAATTTAGTAGATGAACCCAACTGCCTTCTGTTCATTAACCAAAGAACGTATGCACACAGATAAACCACATAAGGGATGCTGAAAGATTCTGACGGAGAATATATATATATATATATATATATATATATATATTGTTAAAAAGGAAGATTTTTTATGATTCTTTTGTTAATACTGCACAATAACATGTACATCAAATTAACTGTTCTGGTGTCTAGTTTTGCCATCTCTTCCCCATGCTAGTCTCTTCTTCTTATTGGCTGGCTGAAGAAAAAGGCATCCTGGCTGCCTTGTAAAATTTTCCAAAGTACTCAGAATAAAAGAATTACTTTATTTTCATTTAGAATTAACCATTTGGCAATAAATACTAAAAATTGTAGGAAATACATTTTTTTTAAAACTGAGGAGGCTTAATTATTATGCCTGGTAGTATATATATATATATATATATATATATATATGTGTGTGTGTGTGTGTGTGTGTGATGTACAAATATTTCCATTCCAGTGCTTATTTGTTAAAACTAATTTCTACAAAATGTTCAAATATTAAGAATTGAACAGATTAATATTGAGAAAAGAACCCAAATCGAAATTTCTTCCATAGAAGTTTCCTTCGAATGTGATCGTGTCTAGCAAAAGGAACAGAATCAAATCAGCTCCCTTACTAATCACTGAATTCACTTCGACGCGTCATCATCCAGTATTTGTTATGACTGTTAAGAGAAGGATTCTCTTTGTTGGCTTAAAAGATGTGTATCAGTTAAGAAACACTTTTAAAAATATAAAATCAGTTGTAATAACTAAAAGTATTTAACTTTAAAAGATTGGAACTATAGACTGATTAGATGTTTGCAAGTAACCGAAGTGTGTTTGTCCGACGATCTTATTCCGAACGAATGAGTGAAAATTATATTGTGCCAACTGCGAAACATGGTGGTCTTTTAATGGTTTGGGAATATTTTGGAGGGTAGATTGCTAGGGACTTTTTTGAAATTAAAGATATTATGCGAAAGGAAGAATTTCATTCGAAACTGCAGACATGAAATTCCTTCTCCTTGCTTCATTAATGGACGACATTTTGTTTTACAACAGGATAATGATCAAGACTGTGTATAAACTATCTAAAATCAAAGAAAGATGATAAAATGTTGCAAGTCATGACTTGCTTTCTTCAGTCTTTAGATCTTTCACCAATTGAACTCGTCTGCAAAGAAATTAATTGTAAAGTTTGAAGTCAACTCTCTAAGAACAAGCAAGAATTGTTTGCACATTAACACACTGCTTGGGAATCACTTCCACCAACAACTTCTCCAAGTTTCGAGAAAGAGGCCAAGAATTTGCTCCTGGTCGATTCTTAGAATATATAAATTTGCGTTAATTAAAATGATAATTATTTCATTGTCATCGTGATTGAAATTATTGCATGAAAATATTAAAAAATACATTTATTTCTTTAAAGACATTTGGTTGATTTAAGATTAGACGAAAAATGAATATGGTCCCAAAATTTTGGTCGATAGAGCATATATATATATATATATATATATATATATATATATATATATATATATATATATATATGCCAGTGAAATGAATTAGAGCGCTCTAGCTATTGGGCGCGTATAATGATATGCTCTGAAAAGTCTGCCTACTTCCACCGAACGCCCATAGCCCAGGGGTAGAGTCGCAGACTGACGCCATTTCGGTCGGGTTTCAATTCTGGGTAAAAAAACAATCGGAGTCTAACCGTACTGATGAGCTGTGATACGGCGAAACAGACCTGCCTGCGGATAACAATATATATATATATATATATATATATATATATATATATATATATTAAATGAAAAAAACTGTTGGTAGAACCAACGTCAATTTGCTAAAACCTAAAAGTTTCATTCAGATAAAAATGAATAAAAATGACAAAACAAGTGTAAGGAAGACTTACCAACTCAGTAAAATGCACGAAGCTCAGATTGCCCAGACCGGGCAAAATACGCTTCCCAACGTTAAATGCAATGAATGAATAGCTCTCGTCGTCACTCGAGTTTCACGGCCCCAGCGAACAACAAAACACCATATATATATAGTCATCCGCAGACAGGTCTGTTTCGCCGTATCACAGCTCATCATTACGGTTAGACTCCGATTGCTTTTTTACCCAGGATTGAAACCCGACCGAAATGGCGTCAGTCTGCGACTCTACCCCTGGGCTATGGGCGTTCGGTGGAAGTAGGCAGACTTTTCAGAGCATATCATTATACGCGCCCAATAGCTAGAGCGCTCTAATTCATTTCACTGAATGACCGATGCGTATATGCCAGAGTAGATACTGTTTATCAAAGTCTACTATTATATATATATATATATATATATATATATACATAAGTGAATAAGGAACGAATAAAAAATTGACAACGCTCAAAAACATTAATTTAAAACAGTGCTCGACATACAATATAGAGCTGGGAATATTGATCATAAATTATATTTTAGAACATGTTCTAAACTATAATATATCTATATATATATATATATATATATATATATATATATATATATATATATATAGTACAGTGTTTCCTCATGTTTCTATATTATTCACTAATAAATTAGATCACTGTTAGCTACTGGAGTATGTTTACATGGTATTTCACATGCTAAAAGTTTACTGATGAGCTGTGATACAGCGAAACAGATTTGCCGATGATTATATATATATATATATATATATATATATATATATATATAGTCCGGATCACAGTGTCAATGGGAATTTTACAATTCTACCCTTAGCTACATCTTACTCAACTTGTGTTGCACTTTGCAAAATGAGTGCACGTTTGGGCTATAAAACTGCAAAGATGCCCTGAAATGCAGCATTCAAAATCTCGGCTTTTAGCAAGGCTTAAAAAATTGGATTTCAAATACAAACTTAGATACTATGTAGTCGTACTAAAATCGAAATAAGCAAAGCACATATCTCGTAGAACGGGAAGGTAATACATTTTTTAAATCCTCTTAAATCTTTCAATTTAGAAATGGAAAATCCATTGATTTACAAGCAATTGTTTATTTTGAAATTTATTTCTCTTTTTTCTCTTTACAAATAACATTCCAATTTAACCAAACATGTTTTGATTAATATGACACAAAAATAAATTGAGAAACTATAATTTTTATTCGAGGTTTAATTATGTTTTGTATGAATTAATATTTCCAGCTATAATCAATACTTTTACAACTTTTGCCTATTTTCCCGTCGTCGAATGCATTGAAAGAATATTTTCAGACGTGCTGGTGCACGCAACGATTTTCTCCTAACTTGATTTTCTTTATTTAAGCCCTTCATTTTGAGTAGAACTTAATTTTTACTAATTCTCCACTGAATGCAACGTCCAAGAGTCACTCAATGTAGAGTGCTACTGAATGAAGTTGTTGTATGAATGTGTTGTGGATCCCGGGAATAGGGTCCGCAAAAATAAATGTACAACGACCAGTAATTGAGATAGAAAATAAGTGTATTAACATAAGGTTACAGACTTGAATGAAGATTGGTAGTCCAGGGATACGGATTAGTAAAAAGTATATGTACAAGTCTCTGGAAGTGAAGCCGTAGTATATAGAATATGTCCGCGTTGGAAGCTGACGGGGACGACGTAATAATCTTCTCGATGAGTGGAGCACTGAGCTACAATGAAATACTATGTACTGACTGCTAATCTCTCTCTCTCTCTCTCTCTCTCTGAACTCTCGTATTCTCCGGTTAACTCTCGTTGAAAACGCTGTATTCAGTAATAATTTACCCCCTCCAGTGGGAGGGGGTAAATTATTACTGAAAAAATATGGCACAAGGCTTTTTTAAAGTGGATTCTCCGAGCCATATAACCCAGTCAGAAATATCTAATTTTGCCCAGTCGTGACTCTACCCTTCGGTGGAGCCACAACTGGGTCAGTACTCTCCGCCCAGAGGCAGAGAGACTGACAGAGTTAAAGGAACTACTGCAAGAAAACGCGGTATTCTGTGTTTATTTACTCTCCCACTAGGGCAAAATGTAGCACAAGGCCCTTTTTCCGTGAGTTCACTGGGCCATATAGCCAAACCAAAAATAGCTGTCTAATTTTGCTTAGTCGTGACTCTACCCTTCGGCTGAGCTACGACTGGGTTAATGCTCTCCGCCCGAAGGCAGAGACCTGACAGTGTCAATAGAATTACTGCGAAAAAACGTAGAATTTTCCAATCTCGCCTCTATAGCAATTGTATAAACACACTCTAGATGAGACCATCTTTATGAAAAGTGAAAACCCCACAACAGAAGGCGAGACTCAAGAAATGTAGAACCTTAACTTGAAGAGGTCAAGATTTTTGCAATAGAAGAATCCTTTTCTTGGAGGCGGTTCTACAATGGAATTAAATGGAAATTATTTTTTGATATTTTGAAACCATAAAAGTGAGGATTCTGCGTGCTTGTATACGTGACATGGTGGGTCTTAAATGTGTGGACTGGTAAAACTAAGGGATGTTCGTTAGAACATTTTTCATGAACATAGCTTTAGAGAAGATCGTCATTCAACATTTTGTCTGGAGGAAAGGAGTTGCAATGTGGAAGACAACTCATTATTTATAAAGACTACGTAGAAGGTCTCAAACTTTGTCATGGCTGGAAAGTAAGGACTAAGCATCGGTGCAATATTTTTGGACTGATCTGTCTCTTGAAAAGATAGTGTATTTCAGTAAGTGTTACGTACCAATTGAAGCGATCCAAGGAACCGAAACATAGTTTAGAATCTTGAACTATGGATCTTATATATGTGTTCAACTTGTAGGATAAACTTCAAAACTTTCTTGATGGAATAACCGTTCATCGCGAAAGTAAAAAATATTTTCTGCCAATCAATGACGAAATTTAATAGAATGTTACAAGCCAGCTTCTTCTCCAATCGAGTTTTAAAGCGAGATAAGAGAAGAGTAAAAGTGATGATTATTTTTAACTATTTTAACGGTAAGCGTAGAACCTAGATGCCAACCTAGTAGGACTTGAATTTGTTCCTCAGAGCATCTGACATAAAAATATTTTCAGAAAAGACAGGCGCAATATTCCATTCTTTGACCAAACCTGCGAGAGGAGAGGACGCAGCTGACGTCGTTGACTTTGGTCGTCCGTGCGCATTCCCGGCCCTTTCCGCCGGTGTCAACCGCTTGCACATCCACCACGCGGTCCTGCCGGCGAAGTCGCGCGGTGGAGTAGCGGGTGTCCGCTTTCGGTAGCGGCGGCGGTGCGAGTCGTGGAATAGGGATGGGGTTTCCGCGGGTGTGGTGCTGTCGTCATCGGCGGCGGTGTTTCGTTCTTGCGGCAGTGCGGAGTCTTGTTTCCTTTCCCCGCTCCTATCGGCGGCGGCCAGCGGCGGCCAGCGGCGGCCAGCGGCGGCTGAAAACCGTGGGCGTTTGCTCGTCTCTCGGGATCCGTTCGTCGTCTGCATCGCCGTCGTCGCTTACAAAGGGGTGGGTGGGGGTTCTGCTTCGTGCCAAGCCGTCGCATTCGACGACTCGGCACACAGTCAGGCTCTACAGTGTTAGGCGTGCGCTTATACGCTGCTGAAATTTTATCAAAATTTTCTAAAAAATAGTAAGGCTGATATCTTTACTATTTTTTTTAATATATTTTCACTCTATGCAAAGCGTGAGTGCCACTAAGACGCTATGTGTTAATGAGAGTGAAAGAATCTGAAAAAAGGTGTTAATCTGGAGATCCTGTTGTTAAACTAGATTTCTGTTTGGTTTCGGTTACACCGCTCGCTCCACACGTGGGTTTGAAGCTTCCAGACGAAAATAAACAGAGTCTTAACTCAATGCTAATCTCTCAATCAGTGCTCGTCACCACGGTCCCAATGACCCTGGCAGCTATTGTCTCAGACTCTTTTTATGGACAAAAACCATTGCCGACGCACCAATCATCGCCATCGGCCTCGTTCTCACTCAGCATAAAATGACAGGTCGAAGAATATTCCTTTCTTTGACCAAACCTGCGAGAGGAGAGGACGCAGCTGACGAGATGACGAACTGTCTGACGTGGTTTTACGCACGCATTCATAACAACGCAGCAGCCCGACAAGCAGAACACCTTGGACGCTTTGGCTCTGGTAAGTGTGAATGTTTATCGTCACAGATCCGTAAAAAAGAACAAGATTCAAGAAGACAGTTGATGCTTGATGTTGCAATTATTTGTTGACGCAAAAGCAAAAGGTCGGTAGGGTGGTTCTATTAGCGAGAAATGCGAGAAAAGAAACATTCGGAGGGTAGGTAAAAATTATCCGTACTTTCGCTATAATATATCTTTAGCTTTATCACACTAGCTTCGACTCATACTTGCTTTTTTGGGTAATGTTCTTTCCCATGATGAACCAATTATTTTTGCTACTGTTGTAGTGTACGCATGGACACTCCGCTACCAAGATGAAACAAAAATCATTGATCTGAATCTACAGTGATCATGCAATGTCATCGATGTTATCTCGCTAATTCGCCATTAACATGTTTCGAGCTTGCTGAATCCTCTCATCAGTGATGAATGTTGACATGGCGACCTGCCCTTTCTTCGTACATTTTGCTTGTCTATGGTTACTTTTAAGCTTCCCGATTTACTCATGCAAACTTCTAAGCTATAGCGCACTGTTGTTTCGAATGAATTTCAACACCTGGCACAACTTTCGACCAGAGAAATCTTTTTGTGGGGTAAACTTCTAATGGAGCCGCAATGTTTGCACTGTAACAGCAGCAAGAAAACAGGCACGATCAGGCTCGAATTTATCACGTGACAGTACCAAATATAAACACGTATGAACATAAAGCAGTGTGACAAAGTTAAAGATATATTATGGCGTAAATGGGAATTATTTTTACTTATCCTTGTTGAATATAATTTACGGTTGCAATTTTTAAAAAATCATTTTAACCCTAGCAGTGAGAGAAATGACTGGGTAGAGTGGATATTGATGAAAGATAAAACTAAACTGGATTCAAGATAATATTGACATTGCATTTAAAATGTTAGATATCGTAGCTATTAGGGAAGCAAGTAAACAATTAAATTGAAGAGAGTTCCACAAGAAGTGCAAGAAATTAAACTGTTCGAGTGGAACTATTTCAATGGTGAAAGGGTGGGACCTAAGTGCCAATCTCGCAGAACGTTTAAATTCATGTGGTCAGGGCACCAAGAAAAAGAACTCGCCATTTGCATATTTATAGAAAAGATCAGGACAATTTCGTTAGAAACAAGGAAGAGAGTACTGGTTTGCTGTGTGTTGTCAGTTCTTCAATATGACAGTGAATGCTGGACAATATCATAAAAGATGAAGGAAAACTTGAAACAGCTGAAATGTGGTTCTACAGAAGGATGCTGCGGATATCATGGATCGATCATGTGAGCAATGATGAGGTCCTAGAAATGATGGAAACGAAAAGGAGATTAATACTGACCATGGGGAAGAGACAACTAAAGTTACTGGGACATGCAATGGGGAAAGAGGGCTTGGAGAACCTGATACTAACAGGCCAGGTAGAGGGAAAATACACAAGGGAAAGCAACGGATAGCATATTTTAAGGACCCAATCACGTGGATGATGGAACGAGGGTTGCATGGTGGAACAGGAGGTGTGCTAAGTGCCACCAGGAATAGGGAGACGTGGAATACCATGATCGCCTACGTCCTGAAGGGACAGGGCACATAGAAGAAGAAGATATATGCCAACTGTTTATAAAAAATTATAATGCGGATATAAAGTGGGGGATCAAATCTATATCATAATCAATATATAAACTGACCCCTCATTTTGTGGCTACGATAGTTTCTATACATTTATATTCTAGATTTATGGGCTTGAGCTAGTGGTTGATTTTACATGGTGTAACAGGAGAAGGCGTGCTAAGAGCCACCAAGGATTGGGAGAAGTGGAAGGCCATGATCGCCTACATCTTCAAGAAACAGGGCATATAGAAGAAGATTGAAGTCACATCATGTGGGTGAGATAATGACTGAAGTCGAGATGCCAGGTCAGGACCGAATACATTGCAGATCCTTCTTTTGATTTTGTCGAGAACGTTGAGATGAAAAGTAGGAGCACCCGACCAGGTATAGCAACAGTATTCAATACACGGACAAATAGCAGATTTTCAGTCCTGTGCAAAAGTATTAAGACAAGAACTTTTGTATCTTTTAAGAGACATCAAAATAAAGTTTAAAATCACCCCTGTCCTAACACTTTTGCACACTTGGTAGTGTGCCAAAGTATTAGGACGGGGGTGATTTTCCTAAAACCCTCACTCAAATTCAAATACAGGGTGAAAAGCCAAGTAAATTACTAATAAACATTGATTATTTAAAACTAAGTTTAAAAGAAATGTATTAAAAAGAAGTTATATTTATTTATTTTTTCTATTTTCTGTTAAGCAAGTTACTTTGAAACTACACTATTGAATATCTATGTGATATTTTGGATAAAAAATTGATACATGTAATGTTACTTCACAAGACACACTTTGGGAACAAATACAAGCTGCTTGGCAGGAGATATTATTAGGTACATTGAAGAAGCTTGTGATGTCAATGCCTGACAGAATGAAGGCTGTGATCAAAGCAAAAGGCTATTATACTAAATATTAAATTTATTTTGTAAGAAGTATTTTTCTTGTTAAAGTATTTGTTGAGTAAATCAAATAAAATTACCTTAATTAAATTGTTTATTTTCTGTTAATATGCCTCGTAAATGTTAAATAGTTCTTGTCTTAATACTTTTGCACAGTACTGTATTAATACTTTTGCACAGTACTGTATTAATTCTGACGAAACAAAACTTTAATAGTAAAACAATGAAGCATAGTAGCCAATATGGTACTAAGATTAAATCCCTGCGATCAAGGCACCAAAGAGTTAAACTCATCAGAACAATTGCCAAATAATCGTTCTAAAAATATAAAAGGAAGCCACGTTACGACAGTAAGAAACTGACTTAAACTGAGATGCCAGGTTAGAACTTATAACAGAACGGACAATACTTTGGATATTTTTTAGTATTTCAAGATATATATATATATTTTTTTTAATCATTTCACCCCGAGCAAGGCGGAAACGCCACTGATGTGCAGGGGTTACATAAATGTAAAAAGATTAATTAGAAAAGAGTGAGGAGTACAAACTAGTTAGAAAGGAACAATAGAAAGCTGAGAATCTGTGGGCAAAGCACTCAGCTTTATCCGTAGATGAGGTGAGAACCTCAAATCCATGGATTAAAGGAGGTATTGAGGATTTCCTATTGTTGAGCACTCGTTTACAAATCCTCCAATAGTCCTTGAAGCCGAACTTGCGGTCAGCTATGTGCTGTCGCATTCTCTCAGCAAACAACTGTTTGGCGTCATTATATATATATAGCAAAAGCATCCGATCAGATATGGCAGCATTATTCAATGCAGAGTCAAATAATAGATTTATAAACGTGAAAGACGGATTCTGGTGAAAAGAATCCGTTTTGCACGATGGAGTGAACCAAACTTTCCTAGCGCTGGACATCAGTGATTGACTTAGGCAAGGTATGGTTGTAAATTTGAACACCTCCCAAAACAAAATTTCTATCATTTAATCACTATAGATAATCTTTTTTGCCTTCCGTCACTATGGCTAATGCTAATATCCAGGAGAGTAAATCTTTGCACCTTTTTCAGCTCACGTTTTGTTGACCATGTCCACCATAGTTTATGGATATAGAATACAGTGTATTACGTAATCTGTTCAATGAAATAACGTCAAAGAATAAAACTCACGAGTCACACTACTGAATCGGATTAGATTGCTGTATTTACTAGCCTTCCCACTTCAGGCCGGATGTAACACATGGTCATTTTATAGTGGGTATTCCCGGCCATATAGCCGGCCCAAAAAATGTCTATTTTTCCCCAGTCGTGCTTCTACCCTTCGGCGGAACCACGACTGGGTTTGTAATCGGATTAAATTGCAATTACTCGGGAAAATATGGCCGCCTTTTATACGTTGCATTGAATATTTTGAGTTTTCTGTTTGGTTAACCTTTCTTTTGGTGAATTATAAAATGAGTCAGTCTATTGCTGGCTCAACAGTATGCATAAGTACCAGTTACTAACATTTATTTTATTTTAGTTTGAAAAATTATGTTGTATTTTAGTTTGTTTTTTGGGTTCATCCCCCTCCCATCATTTCATTGTTCATTAAATGTTTTAAATATATTATATCACTGTATATAGAGGAATTTTATGTCATGGGTTTGTTTTCCTATTTTTTTTTTTTGGTGCCCCTTGTAAATATGTAGTATTGTGGAGTGTGTAGGATTGGGAGGTGACAAATGGGTTCTTGTGGTGAATGTGTAAATTGTAATGTGTGATTAGGTCGTGATAGTGTTTAGCTAGGTATAGGATAGATTACTGATGACCATCCCAAGTTTTTGCCCCCTCTCCAATTTGGACTTGTGCCACAATTTCTGTATAAATATCAGAAATAAATATTGTATACATAAGTACCAAAAAATACTAAGTTTTCCCCGATGACATTAGGTAGAATAATTACGTTAAATCAGTTCCAAATCTACTGTTTCGTTCACTGTTTCATGTCAGAGTATTTTTCCTAATGATATCAGTTCTCAATTTAGTATTTATGCTGTTGATATAACTATGCACTTGTGTTTTAATAATGTCGGATCGGTTCGATAAGGTCCAATTGTCAGCTGATCTTAAAAATTGCCAACAAAGTCAATTGTTAACTGAGGCAAGGAATGGCTTCTAAATTTTAAATCTTCTAAAAAACGAAACTTGTTAATCAACCGAGAGACAGGCGGTAGAAATTAAATCTCCAATAGAGTGACTTATTGCGCCTTCTCGTGCTGACATTTTCCTCTTTCTGCCATGAAGACGAATGATTATATTGAATTTAAACTAATGGATCAGCTGCTACGAAATTTGATTCACTCTGTCGTGATAAACTTTTATTGCTTTTAATATTGCTGGTATATATGACAGGGTGATCCTGTTATATATTTAGATATTTCCGATAAAATCCAAAGAAGAAGTTGAAGTTTTGTGGTCCACATGTGGTATCTGGGTTTTAGTCAGTTTTCCCAATGCATGGTCATCAGTAAAAAGGGCAGCCCAATATGCCAAATACAAGTCGGGGATACTAGAATCAAGCAGGTACAAAAGTTTAAATACCTGGGAAGTGTTATAACGGAAGACGGAAAGTGCGACACAGAGATCCGAAGGCGAATTGGTATGGCGAAGGAAGTATTCCAGAAGCTAAGTAAAATACTGAGACACAGGAGAATTTCGTTCGAAACAAAGAAGAGAGTAATGGATTGCTGTGTGTTGTCAGTTCTTCAATATGGCAGTGAATGCTGGACAATATCATCAAAGATGAAGGAAAAACTTGAAGCAGCTGAAATGTGGTTCTACAGAAGCATACTGGATATAAAGTGGGGGATCAGTTCCATATTACAATCGATATATAAACTGATCCCTCACTTTGTGGTCACATCCGTTTCTATACATTTATATTCCTGAGATCCAAAAGCACAAGGATGCATTCCAGGAGCTGAGAAGAGTATTAAGAAACAGGAGAATTTCGCTAGAAACTAAAAAGAGAGTGCTGGATTGCTATGTCATGTCAGTTCTTCAATACGGCAGTGAATACTGAACAATACCACGAAAGATGAAGGAATACTTGAAGCAACTGAAATGTTGGTTCGACAGAAGGATGCTGTGAATATCATGGATCGAGCATGTGAGCAATGATGAGGTTCTAGAAATGATGGAAAAAACATGAAATTAATACTGGGCATCAGGAAGAGACAACTAAAATTCCTGAGACATGCAATGAGGAAAGATGGCTTGGAGAACCTGATACTAACAGGCCAGATACAAGTAAAAAGAGACATGGGGAAGCAACGGATAACATATTTGAAGGACCTCATCAGGTTGATGATGGCACGAGGGTTGCATGGTACAACAGGAGAAGGCGTACTAAGAGCCACCAGGGAAAGGGAGAAGTAGAAAGCAATGATCGCCTACGTCCTGAAGGGACAGGGTACAAAGAAAAAGAATGTAACTTCTCTACGCTTTTCCTATTTAATAATTTTTATGCTAACTTCTCTGATAATGACTATTGTGGTTCAGTGGATCTCGGCTCGGAACTAGAACTCAAAGAGCCGAGTTCGGATCCCAGTTAAATTTGTTTTCATTCATTTACGCGCAAATACCCCCGGGAAAGGTATTAATCTGTCCCCCTTCAGCTATGGGTTAAATAGCAGTACAGATATGATTTTATAGCTTTGGTTGGCAACAAGTCTACCACAGAAAGTAATGGCAACCTACTACGGAATGGTTGTGATAATACAAGCCTATATTAATATGCATGATGATATACAGTGGACTAATATGGAGCACGTCCACGGCTATATCGTATTAAATACAGCGGTTCCCGTCCGATCACCGAAGTTGAGCAACATCGAGCCTGGTCAGTACTTAAATGGGTGACCGTTTGGGAATACTAAATGTTGTAATCTTAAGGACCAAGAGTGGTCCACCCGTCCTCCAGGTTTAGGGGTTGGATGCAGCGCTAACAACCTTGTCCCGTAAAAAACAGATTGTTATAGCAACAAAAAGTTGCTGCCATATGCACCATTGGGTGTGATGGATAAATGATGAATATGGGACCCGAATACTGTTAATAGAAACCTTATTTTGCAACTTGTATATGTATCGATCTATATATATATATATACAGGCATTTGCTGCAATATAACTACAATACTTGTATATTTAATCTTAATTTAATCGGAACAATTTCAAGATGTAGTAATTTTACCCCCACCCACAAGTGTGTATAGACAGACCAGAGGAATAAAAACAAATAGTAGTATTTTCTCTTTAATTACACAAATAGAAAATTAAGTTCTTTGATATGCAAAATTTCACAAAATAATTCATATATGCCCATTTAAAAAACAACATATACTCAATAGCAGCCTTTCAACCGGGAATATGATTGGTTGAATTCAATTTGGGCAGGAATCAGTTTGGCCAATTAGGAAACATCAAACAGCAATTGGTGCCAACTTAAGTGACAAAATGGAAACCTCAAGTTTTGTTATTATTTCCAACTTTAAACTTTTACTTATTTTTTTCTTTTTATTGCAGAAAATGAAAAAATAATTTCAGAAAATGATTGTATTACTTTCAAAATAACTTATATTGTTTCACTAGGATGAGAGGTATTGTATTAAAAAAACGAAAAAAAGATAAGATAATATTCTGCCTAGTTAGTGATATCTCTTTTGGGGCATGATCACTAAAGCGTGTATTACTGAAATCTGACTAAATAGATTAGCGGTAAGGTCTCATTAAGTTATAGTTGAACTAGCAGTATAGCCCGGTGTTGCTCGGGTGTAATGAAAGCTCAGACACTTTAGACGTTGGCACGAAAAACTAAAAAGAAATAGTTGTTTCCAGTTAAAGCGAAACCGTAGACTGAAAAAAAAATCAATGGATGGAAGTCAAATTTTGATTTCCTGGTATTGATATCAAATAAGTTTTTTTCGTCGTAAACTGAATTTTGAAGGCTAAATAAGTCCTCTGAGTAAATGGTATCATGGCTGAGACTAAGAACTACAATTATACATACGCAGAGCCAAACCCAAAGCAAAAACTAAAATAAAAGGGCTGAAAAAAGTACAGACATACAGGCAGATAAACAGACACACACACAGACATCTTGTCTTTTATATATATATATATATATATATATATATATATATATATATATATATATATTATCGATTTTCTGCACTATTGTAAGAGCTGCAACCTTGAAACTTCTGAAAATCGTTTCTTATGTCTTTGTCTATGAGTGTATCAAATTTGATTAAAATCGGATCACTCCTTCTATAACCCGATTTTTTCGATTATCGATTTTCGATATTTATCGGAGGTACCTCGACACAAAACCTAGCTAAGAACACTCCCAGACGCTTATAGTACAACTGTGTAAATTTTCAAGAAAATCGGTTCAGCCGTATCGGAGTCTATAACTAACGGACAGACACACACACACACACACACACATAGACTAATTTCCATTTATATTTCCATTTATAAATAAGTTTAGATAGATCAGCTAGTTATAATATTTACCGCTTCTCCTGCTAGGAATATTGATTCACTGTGTTGTACCTGTGTCGGAACTACGTTGTTTCGTATTTTCATCTGCAAAAACTTTTTCAGACTAATGACACTTTTATTAGTAGATATTATAACATATGAGTGAGGGGAAAAATAAAACATGGAAACGTTGGACATTTAGAGACATCTCAGTTTTGAACTGAAATTTTAGAAAACGCTGAGAGGAATTAATTTATTAAGATGGAAATGTATTGAAAAAAAAATTATTTTCCAATTCTCTGCAATACATTTACATCATGGGATATATTAGAATATTCAAAATAAATCTCAAATTTAAATTTGACCTAAGATTGTTATTCTTTTTTTTTTTCTGCGTATTTGGTTATGGTTTTCATCCATAAATTCTCTTTGAATTTATTAATGTCCCCCGAGGAAGGAAACGCGTTGCAAACAAGATTTAATCTTGTCGCTTCTTTTGACAGCTTTCGCCCTTCCATATATATTCATTTATACATAGACTTTGATATGTTCAGGGCAATTCGAACATAGGTGACAGAATGAGAAATAGGTTTGTGTATCAGTTTTATTAGGTTGTCCCAAAAGTTCGTAAACAATTGCGAAATGGGTCTATCTGGTCCAGCACAATCGAGACAAGCGATGGCTTCAGAAAGAGCAAGAGACACCGTCGGTTCCAAAACAAGATCGATTCGGCAAGAAAGTCATGTTGGGCTTTTGGTAGAACTTTGAAGGAATCGTGCATTTTGAGTTGGTTCCGAATGGTCGTGCCATCGGTGCCGATCTTTACTGTCAGCAACTTGAGCGGGTTTACAAAAAGTTGAAGCAAAAGTTCCCGGCTCTGATCAACCGAAAGCGCGCTTTCATGCAGCAGGACAATGCCAAGCCACACACCGCCAGGATGACCAAAGACATGTTTGAAAAGCTGGACGGCGTTGAGGTTCTGTCACATCCAGCCTACAGTTCTGACTTTGCTCCATCAGATTACAGCCTTTTTCCGCTCAATGAAACACTTTCTGAAGGGCCGCCGATTCGACTCGTTTGATGAAGTCGAGGAAGCGTGTCAAGAATTCTTTGATTCGAAGCCGGCTGAATGGTACTTTGACCAGATCCGAAAGCTTGCAGATCGATAACAGAAAGTCTTGGAAAATGATTTTCTTTATTTTGAGCAATAATTTTTGTTTTTTTTACGAGTAAAATTTCATTTTTTGCAAATGTTTACGAACTTTTGGGACAACCTAATAATATTACAATGGTGTTCATTATAAATATGGTATTTGTGCTATATTATTTTAAATTGTATAACTAAATTTATCTAGATTTAATTTGTTTTCCTTTCCAAACATTCAAAGAACCCTAATGGCAAAAAAATTAAATACTGATGTAAGAAAATGAAAGGATATTTTGATCTCAAAATGCTGAAACCGTTAGAATAAAATGGGTCGAATTTAATTCTCAATGTAATTAATGTATCAATAAATATAATCTAAAAATAAATGTTATCATTTACTGTCCACCTGCTTCCACGCCAATAACGCTTACAGCACTGGTATTCCCAAGTGGTCACCCATCTAAGTACTGACTAGGCTCAACGTTGCTTAGCCTCGGTGATCGAGCGAGAACCGGTGTATTCAACGTGATATGACAGTTTTATTTATATATATATATATATATATATATATTCAACGTGATATGACAGTATATATATATATATATATATATATATATATATATAAAACTGTCATATCACGTTGAATACACCGGTTCTCGCTCGATCACCGAGGCTAAGCAACGTTGAGCCTAGTCAGTACTTAGATGGGTGACCACTTGGGAATACCAGTGCTGTAAGCGTTATTGACGGATGTGCGTTGTGGTGCAGAGGATGTTGGCTGGGAGGGGGAAATCGGTGAGCCGAGTTCCGATTCCAGTTGAACACTTTGCATTCACTTACGCACTGGTACTCTTAGAAAAAGTATTTATCCGTCTCTTCCCTCCAGTTATGGGTTAAATAACTGAGGACTGTTGTTCATGCGATCTGTGGCAGATGTCTGCACCGATTGTTTGTTATCAGCAGTTCTAAAAAGTGTGGATGGTGCTACACAAGCCTTTACCACTTTAAACAATTCTTTGTGTGGTTGTCTAACTGTGTTAGACGCTCTTACGTCGAAATCGACAGGAGAGTCCATAATAAATAGCATATATATATAAAGAAGCGGTGTAGCTATAGAAGAATCCAAAGGAGTATCCTGTACGTGCAGTGGTAGGATAACTCTCTAAGAAAGCTCTGAATATATATATATATATAGATAGATAGAGAGAGAGACAGAGAAAGGGAGAGAGAGAGAGCATATATCAGAAAAATTAAGGCAGACACTTTATTTCATGGTAAATCGGAGGTTTATGCGTATTTCAGGCGAACCATCATCAGCTTCCGTACAAAAGAGTTTACACGAATTCCACAGCGGATTTCAATACATTTGAATAAAATGCAATATTATTATTTTTTGTTGTTGCAAAGAACCTGTATTTATTGTATAGATGTTTATTCAAATAAGGCCTGATTGTAATTATTTGCACAAAAAGAACAACTACCAAATTTTTTACCATACTGCTCTTGGGTAAAATTCGGTTAAAAAATCGGTGTATATTATCGACCAGGTCAACCATGTCATATTGGTCTCTAATGTTATTTGGTATATTAGGAAATTGATATATAATAATAAAAATTGACTTCCTAAGTTGCTAATCATGTAAAAATGCGCGTGTCCTGAATTTTTGTTTTAATCATTTCTAAGCAAGGAGTAAATGCCACTAAAATGCAGGGGTTTTACAAGGCGTAGAAATGAAAAACATACTTTACGGAGGAGAAATGAGAAATAAACAATAAAAGAAACAGGGTTCAGGACGACGGATGATGTCGATTGACGTTGCATAAAATATTTTGAATATCGTGTGTCGTAGAGATGCAACATTTTTTTGGAGGGAGCTCTACAGGTAAGAAATGAGAGATAATAAACTGTTAGAAAAAACGGTTAGTTAACTCAGCAATAAATTGGTGAGACCTAATTGCCAATCTAGTACCACGCTTAAATTCATGAAAAAGAGATAGTAAGGACAAAAACTCATCAGAGCAATTGCACTGGAAATATTAATAGAACAAATGAGAGGGAAGCCATGTCACGTCGGCGAGAAAGTCGAAATGCCAAGACAGGATCAATTACATTAGCGATTCTTCTTTGAATTATCTCAGAAATCTGAAGATATTCAGCAGGATCACCAGAAAGAATATGGCAGCAACAGTATTCAGTATTCAGTATATTTATGAATGTTGATAATGGATTCTGACGATGAATTTGTTTTTGAGCGATACATGCTTTTATTTACAACAGCTAATTATTATTTTAGTTATTGCTATGAAAGTCGGTTCTCTGTGTAGGGCCCGGAAGTTTTTTCCGTCTAAATCTATCCTGCACATTTATAAATCTACCATCCGCCCGTGCATTGAATACTGCTGCCATATCTGGTCGGGTGCCCCTGCTGTTCTCCTCGGGCTTCTCGATAAGGTTCAGAGGAGGGTCTGTAATGTGATAGATACCGACTTGGCAGACCGGCTACAGTCTCTCTCCCACCGGCGCGACGTGGCTTCCCTGTGTCTCTTCTATAAATACTTCCACGGCTTCTGCTCCGATGAATTTAGATTACTAGTGCCCCCTAAATACGAATTTGAACGAGATACTAGATTAGCAACTAGATCCCACCGTTTTACAGTGAAACCGATAAAATGCAGCCGTAACATCTACTCCAACAGTTTCTTTCCTCGCACTTCCCGACTGTGGAATTCTCTTCCAAATGATTGCTTCCCCGACGGCTACAATCTCCAGGAGTTTAAATGTAAGGTCAAGAGACATCTCCTAACACACTAACCTGCTCCCATTCTATCAATCACTCTTCCCATCTGCCCAACCCTCATCCTCGCTATCCTTACTCATCTGTCACCTTCCTCCTGACATTCCCTATATCTAAACACTCCTTCTCTTTACCTTCCCCTATGTAGCCCCATGCGCAATAGTTGCAGTGGAATGCCTTGCTTGGGGTGAGATGATTAAAAAAAAAAATTTTTTTTTACCCCAAACAAGGCGATAAAGCCAGTAAGAGGCACGGGTTAGTGGGAGTAAAAGAAATTATCTAAGTCTTTAAGAGAATGGAAACCCAATCCTAAACAGGAACAAGGGATAAACCTCTCCTTCTGTGCAAAGACCTCTAATGATTAGGAGACTGATGATTAATAAACCTACTATTGATTGATAAAACTATTATTATTACTAATACTACTGCTTCTATTATAATGGTCAACAATCCCTTAAGAAAATGATAAATATATATATATGCTGGTATGAGCCCAGCAGAATTAATGTTTGCAAAGAATTTTAGATCGATATTCGAGAAATTATTTCCGTCAAAATACAATTGAAAGAGTAATAATATTACTTGCAAGAAAAGGTTTTATACCAGGAGAGAAATTTACTTTTTGAATTATCACTTAGGAAAAAGTACCTGGTTGGAAGGCGTTATAGAAAGAAAAATTGGAAGGATATTGTATTTAATTAAACATCCTAAGTGTGTAACACTATTTCTACATCGGTATATTTTTGGTTTTGGTTTAATACAACGGAGTGAAAGAAATTGATATTAGTGGTATTGTTAGTTGTATTTTATTGTAATCCGCGATGTGAGCTTACGTAAAAACTATTTTTAATACTATTATGTAGTTGTAAAATCCGGGGAATAGAGAAATTGTCTGATAATTGAGAAAAAGGAGAAAAACAGAGTTTTTCTTCTTTTTTCGTGTTCGAAGCGAATTTTTTGGACCAGTTAACGTTTGTAAAATGGAAGTAGCCAGAACAAAATGCCAGGATTTTCTTGATGAGTTCAGTTAGGGTTAGATCCTCAACAATTATTCCTGGGGATAAATACTAAAATCGAAAACCGATGATGTAATTGAAAGAAAAAAAAGGCAGAAAAACATTATGTCATGCGAGCTGTTGATATTTCATTCGTCGAGCCATGGCTCCCCGCAAATCGTGTTGGTGGAAAATAAACTCATTGGTCAAAATCTTTGAGTCGGATAGATCCCCCCCAAGAGGATAGGGGATGATTATAAAAATGGAGACTCAGCGAAGAAAATTAGTTGGAGAGAGATTTTCAGGCGACAAAAACCAAACGACCCCACCCACCATCCGCCGCCACGTCGCTCTGTTATTTGGCTGTCTCTACAAAAGTTGATAAAGGCCGAAGAGATGTGTTTTTTTATCTGGAGAGCTGGCAGCCTGATTATTTTTAAAAATTGAAACCTCTGATAATTTTAATGGAATGTGGAAAGGACTTATTTTTATTTGAATATTGAAAGCTCTTCTCTCCGTTGTAAACTTGAATTTAGGCAATTGTATTTTCTGCTTTTGTAATCAATCATTTTTTATAGAGACTTTCTTTTTTTTAAAAAAAAGACTTTATTTCGTAACTCATCCAGGCGTCTTCGAACTTATTCATTTATTGATTTTTTTTTTGGGGGGGGGGGGGTGCCGTAACTATTTTATTTTAGCCACAAGTGTACACAAGTGTACGGTCTGGATATGGTACAAATACGGGTTTGCACAACGTGACTTTCTGTGATCAAAACACAGCATGGGCAGTAAGTTCGTTGTTGTAATAGATGTCTTGAGGACCAGCTACTGTGACGAGATCACGACCAGCGGTAAGAAAGCGTCGACATAACTGGTGCCGTTTCGACATCATCATCGCAGCAGGCTCCGTTCCCGAACCAACCAGCAGAGCAGAGAAGTGTCACAAGTGGAAGGTTAGAAGACACTGAAACTAAATGAAAAAAATGGTTCACTCGAGAAGACAATGGGAGAAAGGAAGAACCGATGGACGTATTTACGACATGTTTGATGTTCTAATACCTTCACTAAGTCCAGTTATAAATAGACGTTCGAGCAAACGTAAACGTTTCCCTACGGAAATATTGAAGATTAACCCTAAGAGGACAAAAACATAAAATGACCAGAGGACATAAAAAAATCTCTGGGGAGTTGGGGAAGAGATTGTGACGAGGCTCAATCACGTGACCAGGTTCACTTATATATAGAAAGAGTGAGTCGGTTGAAGGAGGGAGTCAGTGCGAGCTGAGGGTTACTGTTAACCTGCGTGTTACTTGCTAACTCAACCACCCATATTGATGCGATTTACTACGGGCTGTTATATTGTATCTACCGAATAATATTATTATTTTATCAGTAGTGTATTTTTTACCAGCTCGATGATACAATAAAACTATCTATCTATCTATCTATCTATCTATCTATCTATCTATCTATCTATCTATCTCAGTCTGTTCATATCTATCTATCTATCTCTCTCTCTCTCTCTCTATATATATATATATATATATATATATATATATATAAGCCTGTTTATATCTATCTGTCTGTTTTTATCTTATATATAGTGAGTCGGTTGAAGGAGGGTGTCAGTGTTACTGAGGGTTACTGTTAACCTGCGTGTTACTTGCTAACTCAGCCACCCATATTGATGCGATCGACTACCGACTATTGTATTGTATCTACCGAATAATATTATTATTTTATCAGTTGTGTATTTTTTACCAGCTCGACGATAAAATAAAACTATCTATCTATCTATCTATCTATCTATCTATCTATCTATCTATCTATCTATCTCAGTCTGTTCATATCTATCTATCTATCTCTCTCTCTCTCTCTCTCTCTCTCTCTCTCTCTATATATATATATATATATATATATATATATATATATATAAGCCTGTTTATATCTATCTGTCTGTTTTTATCTTATATATAGTGAGTCGGTTGAAGGAGGGTGTCAGTGTTACTGAGGGTTACTGTTAACCTGCGTGTTACTTGCTAACTCAGCCACCCATATTGATGCGATCGACTACCGACTATTGTATTGTATCTACCGAATAATATTATTATTTTAGCAGTTGTGTATTTTTTACCAGCTCGGCGATACAACAATTTGTGACATATTGGTGTCTAAATATACACTATATATATATCTATTCCCCCTTATACAGCAAGTCAATTTTGAGAGAACTAAAAGTCCTGCCAAGATTCGTCATTGTCGGCCGCAATCTTAACAATGTAAGATGACACAATGCTGGTAGCAGACACGAAAAAGAAAATACAAAACCTCCTACAGAAGGTAGCGAAGGAAAGCTAGATGAAAGGACTAAGCATAAAGTACAAGAAAATGAGTGTCTCTGTGTCTTTCTGAGTATGTGTTACTGTTTGCCTATGCGTATGTGTGTCTTTGTGTGTCTGTGAGTATGTTTGTCTCTATATATCTGTGCTTGCCTGTATTTCTGTGTATATGTGTGTGCGTGCCTGTCTGTGCGTGTATGTCTGCGTTTCTTTCGCCCTGTCCTTATGCTTTTAATCAATAATGCCTAAATGTATTTTTATTGTCATCATAAAAATGGAACTTAATTAATTACGATAGATTACGACAACCTGTTATTCTCTCTCTCTCTCTCTCTCTCTCTCTCTCTCTCTCTCTCTCTCTCTCTCTCTCTCTCAATCTTTTTCCGTCTTTTTTAATCGGGTTCAATTCATTCCATTCCAAATATCGATTTAATTATATACCAACTTTTTTGCCGCATGAAACTCATCGGAGATCAAAACAGTTTTGCTTTTATTCCTAAGAATTTTTTTGATATGAACTTACATTTTCTTTCTTTCACCTCATAATAACCCCAATGAAATTCCAGAATGGATCACTACATCTGAATTTATCACGTCTTTCCTGGCGAAATGTACTTACTCTTTTCTCGGTGAAAATAACATTATTTCCATTAAACAGAAAGGAATGTCGAAGAGACCCATTATAAGAGCAAAAATCAACTACTTAGAAATAAAATGATTCAGATAAATTTTAGAAAACAGGTAGAAATCTCAGAACAGTATGGATAAATTATCGTAAAGCCGTTGATAGTGAGCCACACTCTAGAAAACTTAAGGCTTTGTAAACGGGCAAAAAATACCCTCGGTGATATTAAGTTCCTTAAATATAACAAGGAACTGTGGTAAACAATATTATATCTGATTTAGATCAAAGGTACTGCCATTTCCAACTGTTTGAATATCTGACGAGAAATCTTTCAAGCAGACCCCCTGTCGCTAATCTCTTCAGTTTGTTCTTAATAC
Organism: Ascarosepion bandense; assembly: GCA_037127315.1. Taxonomy (NCBI): domain Eukaryota; kingdom Metazoa; phylum Mollusca; class Cephalopoda; order Sepiida; family Sepiidae; genus Ascarosepion; species Ascarosepion bandense. The sequence goes on along the minus strand of JBBBDQ010001992.1, from coordinate 1,093,972 downwards.
ACCTTTTGCATGAACTAAACAAGAATAACTATGGATACAAAAGACAAAAAAAGTGATTAATCACCTATTCTACCTGAATGATATCAAACTCTTTGCCAAATTCGGCAATGCGTCTCCTCAATACTGCAAAATGTTTCAGGGAAGACATCGGTGTTGAATCTTGGTTAATTGTAGTTGATTTGACATGCAAGTAGATTGGTGTAATCACTTCAGATGGAAAAAAAAACCTACTGAGTGATTTAATGGAAAGATATATAAATCGAATAGAATGTACTTATGAAAATATGTTATGCAGGTCAATTATAGTAAAATGAACTAAAAGAAAAGATTCCGATAGACTTATTGAATGTGTAGAGGATTTTTAGGTCCTTTACGATTTATATTACGATTCGTCCAACAAGAAAAATAAAAACAACTCCAGTTTGTAAACAATAAATTAAAATATATTCAAAACAAAACAAGTAATAGCAGTATACATAGAGTAAGAGGAAAGAGTTGTTCCCCTTTAGCTGTTTGTCGGCCGAAGTAAAATGTAGGAAGTTTTTTCTTGCGCTGAAAATGTTTGTTACAATTGATAGCAAGATTTATATGTAAGAACAAATAACATAAAAAATACAATTATTTTGAATGTAACTGTGAGTGATACAAACTTTAGTCAAGCGTTCAAAGATCAAAAGTTCTTGATGAAAATCTTCAGACAGAAGACAAAGTTCTGTGTCTGTGTGTGCGTTAGTCAAGGAATGAGTAGAGAGAAAGACATACGTGTAGTGCAATCTTTTAGCCAGCCTATTGGTCTACTGACAAGCTTGCGAAAGTCTGCCGTCTTATGGGCAGAGAGAGGATCAAACAGAAAGCGCGGGACAAACTTTGTTTACATAAGAAAAATATGTGATTGGCTAAAAATTAACCAATCACCACCACACACGTGAAAGTTGCTTCAGAGCCGAAAGATTAAAGGCGACTGCGACTGCTAAATTGTCCTATACAAGAACAGTAGTGATTTATTACCCAATCGCAGACGAGTAAATCACATGGACAGAATGTAGGTCATGAAAAACATAGCAACCGCTATAAATTGATTTCCGGTAGCCTAAGACTCAAAGAAATACAAAATATTGTACCCACCAGTACAGCCAACACATTACGAAGAGATTTATCTATGTAAAATGTGCATGCTCTTAAAGATGCTTGGGAATTTTCCCCCAAAATGCTCAGTGATGCCACTTCTGACAAAAGGTCTCTGAAAAGAAATGGTATGTTTCTATTTTTGAATATTCGGGAAATTTTTGCGAGGTTTCAAGCCTTTGGCAGCACAATCTCTTCTCACACTGCTATCAATATTACCGTTAAGATTGTAGCCATCAAAAGTAAATCCTTGTAGAACTGATATTAAGTAAAACATTTCAGTACTTTTCTTTTGTTGCTTTTAACGAAATTTTCCTGTCTCTTATAACTTTACTTGGCATTTGGAAGGCATCTTTTGCGATCCCAATTCGTCTTCGTATTTCAATGTCGTACTTTTAATCATCCACATATATTTTTAAGTTATTTCATTTGCTTACATGCATACTTTCTGTATTCTTGAAATTGATGTTTAGTCCTTTCTTCATGCTTTCCTGCACACTCTTCTGTAGGAGTTCCCATTTCTGTGTCTCCTATAAACATTGTGTCATCTGTGTATCTTATAATGTTGGGCCTACAACAATGAATTCTGGTAGGAATTTTAGTTCTCTCAGAATCGCCTCACTATATTGGGTGAATAAGTTCGGTGAAAAGACACGTCCTTTTTGTTTTTCTATCTTTACCAAATTCATTTTCTCTCGCTCTACAGACGGTTTGCTGCGAACATATGTTTAGGATTATTCTAATATCTGTTAGGAAACACCCCTTTTTGGATACAAGAATGGACACGCCTGATGTGTAAATATGTACATATTATCCTGCCTATAGAGAGAACAGTAGTCGAGCCCTTGTACTCTACTACGACACTGTCAGCCCTCTGCCTTCGGGTAGAGGGTGCTCTCTGCTTCCGAGCAGAGAGCAATAACCCAGTCGTGGTTCCGCCGAAGGGTAGAAGCACGACTGGGCAAAAATAGACAGACATTTTTTGGCCGGGCCATATAGCCCAGAAATCCCAGTTATAACTGACCATGTGTCCCATGTTGCCCTTACTGGGAGGGACAACTAAATATAGTTAAGTAGTTGTACTCTACTATTGACACTGTCAGCTCTTTGCTTTCAAGTGGAGAGTGCTCTCTGCTTCCGAGCAGAGAGCACTAACCCAGTCGTGGCTCCGCCGAAAGGTGGAATCAGGACTGGGCAAAAATAGACGGACATTTTTTGGCCTGGCTATATGGCCCGGAAGACCCACATTAAAAAGACCTTGTATCACATTTCGCCTTACGTGAGAAGGTGGGTAAATACCGTTGATTAGTTGTACAGTTTTACAGTCGCTTAGTTGGTTAGTAAGTTGGTGCATAGTAAGATGGAGTTGTTGGGATATAGACTTATTATTAGACATACTTTTTCACTACAAGGCTGTGTATATTGATTCTACAAATAGTATTCCTAGTATTCCTAAATTGACTAACCCGTGTTCCAGTTTGTATATTTTTGTTCAATATAACTTACATTTTCTATCTCCATATCTGCTTTTGTTATTTATTATTTGTGTGGTTTCTCAACCAGAATTCTCAAAACTATCCTTCCCAATGAGGTGTATACATTTGTCAAAAATAATAATTATGTTTTGCTATTTTGTATGTGACACCTTTCTCGAAAACAAAAAAGCATATATATATATATATATAACATCACTCAATATTTCTAGGGCCTAACTAATAAAACAACCATTTTTAGGCAAAATTCGATTTTATTCATCAACATAGTCTCCTATTATGGTGATACACCGAGTCCAACACTTCTACAACAATTCCATGTTTCTATTTTTTCTGTTTTTGTTGTTAAACGATTTGTTTTGGGTTTCAAAATACACCCCAATTTCCGACAGTTCCGATTGTTTTAACACAGTTGCAACCAACGCTCTGAACCGTTGACGCGTTGTTGTTTTTGATTGACTGTGAGCAAACGCTGTACCCACTTTGAACACAGCTTTCACATTGTAAAATGCTAATGCAAAATGATAAATACTCTGCCTTCTGATATGTTCAACTCCTCTGCTATATCACGCAACTTTAATTTACGAACGGCCGGAACAAGTTTGTAGACATTTTTGGTGTTTTTCTTATTGGTCAATAATAGACTTTCACACTGGCTCGCGAACTTGCAAACAGTGAAGAAAAAAGAATTATTTTTATTTCGTACTCACCATAGATTTTAGATATATTTTGTAATGATTTTTTATTATCTACGAGAGACAACATTGACGTGGTGGGTAAATATGCTGAACTCAAATCTACAATTAGCTATTGAAGAAACCTTTTTGATCTGAACGTCCATAAAAAAAATTCGAACTACATTTTGTCTTCCGTAAATCAAATTCAGTCATGTAATTAACTGCTGAATGACTTTCAGCGTAGGACAACAATAATCCGAATCAGAATTAAAGTGAGGTTTTGAAGTCCCACGGAGCTTTTGATTTGAAGAATTCAGTTTTCGGCCTGAATTGGAATTTAGGTCGGAATTGTACTTATAGCCCGAATCAGAATTAAAGAGAAGTTTGGAAGTTCCATAGAGTGAATTGAAAAATTGAAAGCTATTTTTTATTTTAAATTATGATTGATGGGTCAGAGGTTCCTTTAGTTTTGGTCCAGGTACTCAATTAGCTCTCTGCAGAAATCGCTTAAAAGTCCTCACGGACTGCGGCTTTTAAGCTAGAAATAAATAATTTTGAAAATATTTACAAACATAACAAATAGGGTATACAGTCACATCATGTAGAAAAGATCGGTTCTCGTCCACACACCGAAGTTAATCAACGTTGTACTTAAATGGGGGACTTTGAGAATACAA
>JBBBDQ010001992.1:932500-1082500 GCA_037127315.1 Ascarosepion bandense | reverse complement strand
ATTATTTAATTTAACCCATAACTGGAGGGAATAAACGTATTAATACCTTTCCCAAGGGTATTTGTGCGTAGGTGAATGCAAAGAATTCAGCTGAAATTCGAACTCGGCACCCCGATTTCTCGTTCCGAGTCGATATCCACTTCTCCATAACGCACATCGCACTATATTCGGACTATAGTTCTCATTTTTTGTTTTTCTACTATGGGACAATTTATCCTAGTAGATGAAAACGTTGGTTTGTGAAATAGGTGACATAGTGATTGTGTGTTCGGTCCTAGCGTACAGCAGTTTACGTACACCACAAAGATCTATTGTAACTGGTCATCCACATTGATATATCAGAAAAAAATTACAATAATCAATAACTGTTGTGGGAACCTTACCCACAGATCAGAAGCCATGAGACAGTACTTAGCTGAGAACTGAGTCACGTAGTGTTAGTTGCACTGTCGCGATACGGCAAAACTCGGCCAGCGCTATATTTGATTTGACCATCTTATGTATGACTAGCAGTATAGCCCGGCGATACTCGGGTGTAATGAAAGCTTTAAAACTAATCCATGGTCCTGGAGCTCAGACTCATTGGACGTTGGCACGAAAGACTAAAAAGCAATAGTTGTTTGCAGTTAAAGCGAAACCGTAGACTGAAAGAAAAATGAAAGTCAAATTTTGATTTCCTGGTATCGATATCAAATTTTCTGCACTATTGTAAGAACTGTAACCTTGAAACTTTTGAATAAGGTTTGTTATGTCTTTGTCTATGAGTGTATCAAATTTGATTAAAATCGGACCATTCCTTCTATAACCCGATTTTTTCGATTTTCCATATTTTTCGGTGGTACCTCTGCACAAAATCTAGCTAAGAACACTCGCAGACGCTTATAGTACAACTGTGTAAATTTTCAAGAAAATCGGTTCTGCCGTTTCGTAGTCTATAGGTAACAGACACACACACACACACACACACAGACAAAGTTCCATTTATAAATAAGTTTAGATATGTTGTTCTGTACTTTGTATTGTGTGAATATATGTATCTAACGATATGTTTGGGTTCGTGTTTTTCTCTGAGTGGTCTTAAACCAAGGCCACATCAATAACCTATACTGGCAGCAAAACGCCTGCATAGAGACACAAGAGTTCGGTAAATATTAAAAAATAGCGAACAGTGTAAAGCAAGAATGTGTCTCCTAACCGGATTTATTCATTATTGGTGTCCACAAACTTAAAAAAAACAAGGAATCCGTATGTTCTCACCGACGGGATGTGGCTTTCCTCTGTTCTATAAATAATTTCATGGCTTATGCTCCGACGAACTTAAGTCACTGGTGCCCCTGCCACAGAAGTTTACTCGTGCGACCAGACTGGCAACTGGATCCCATTCATTCACAGTTAGATCAAGCAAATGCAGTCAACAATTCTACTCCATCAGCTTCTTTTCTCGCACTTCACGCCTGTGGAACTCTCTTCCATATCATTGCTTTCCTGATGGCTAGAACCTCCAGGAATTTAAATGCAATGTCAATACCCATCTTTTAGACACTTGACTCCAGTGCTTTCTACATCACCCTGTATATATTTTCCTTTCTCTCTACCTTTGCAACTGTCATCACACCTGTATTCCCATCCTTCTCTTGCTCTTTTCTTTGACACCCCCTGTAACTGGTTCGTCCTTCTCTTTACTCTCCTCCTATATAATCCTTTACTCTTATGTAGCCCCCTGCGCATTAGTGACATTACCGCCTTGCATGGGGTGAAACGATTAAAAAAATGTGATGGTGTTAAGTGCAGACACGGAAAGCAAACTACAAAAGCTCTCATAGAAAGTACCCAAGAAACGTGAGAAGAAAGAACTAAGCATAAACTACAAACAAAAAAACTCAGGTGCAAATTACAAATCGTAAATATTAAAATCAAAGAAGTATAGAAATTTCAATTTTGGGGAACTGCTCTAACAGATGAGAGTGTAACAATGAGATCCCAAGATGTATTAGGATTACTAAAGATGTATTCCAAAACATAGACAGAGTATTAAGAGATAGAAAATTTTCGTTAGAAACAAAGACAATATTACTGCACTGTTATGTGATATATGTCTTTCTACAATTTAATTGTTGTGAAGTTGTCGTGGTCATGTTAGGGCCCGGAAATAAGATACGGAAACAAGAAGGTAGGTTCAAACAGTGTATTAGAATAACAGAACGTATGTACAATAATAAGTGTTAGTAATCAGCAGATAGAAGTGTAAGTCCGAACAGTATAGTTACGCTGTGCCTCGACTGTCTCTTGACTGCCTCACAGCTGCGTCCTAACTGCGTCCTCGGAAGTAATTCCGGTTAGAATTTATAGCAGAAGGAAGAGTTCATTCCACGTAGAAGGGCACTATGACAAAAATTAATGCAATACTGAAGTATCTCCTTAAAGATGAAGAAGATACTCGAAGCAACTGAAATATGGTTCTACAGAAGGATGCTGAGGATACCATGGACCGAACATGTAAGCAATGACGGTTTTGGAGAAAATGAAAACAAACAGGAAACTTATACATAACATCAGGGACAGTTTAAATTTCTGTATCAAGTAACGAGGAGAGAGGGCTTGGAAAATCTGATTTACACAAGACAGATTGAAGGAAAGAAAAACAGAAAAAGCAGCGCGTAACCCACTTGACGAGGTTGTGGAAATTGATAGCAGAACAGGGTTTGAGATAAATAAAAAAAGGACAAAATTTATTAAGAGCTACAGGGAATAAGATGTGGATGACCATAATCGCTTATGTCCGGAAGGGACACGGCACATAAAAGAAGAATAACTGAACAGAAAATAAGAAATAGACGATATTGTAGACATGAAGAGTGGAACGAGAACAGTCTAACCCCGCACTGTGGATTAAATAAAGTGTTCAGATCAGAATCCCCTGTAGGTTACCCACATCGATATACACCTGAAAAAGTCAGGAGAGCACAACGGCCGGAACGTTGTGATAGCAACAATAAAGATGAGGATAATAATTTCAATATAAATAGTGTAAGAATTTTTGCTACTTTAATTCCCTCTAGATTCTTTCACTTGTCTTCTTTCTCTGTTTATATTATCTGCTACAACTAACAAAAGAGGAAAAACAATTAAACAAAAAAGATTATTGCATTTTGCATGAAAGTTTTGATGGAAACATTCAAGCTATCTTCCAATTCAAAACAGTAGTAACCTCAGCGACTTGTCCTATGCATTGTTCTAAAAATGTGTTCAAACGAATAAGGTAGCAGATGATACAGTGCTGATAGCAGACACAGAAAGGAAACTACAAGACCTCCTACAGAAGGTAGCTGAAAAAAGTAACAAGAAAGGACTACAAATAAACTGCAAGATAACCGAATGCATGGTCATCAGTAAAAAGGGCAGCCCAAAATGCCAAATACAGGTCGGGGATACCAGAATCAAGCAGGTACAAAAATTTAAATACCTGGGAAGCGTTATAACAGAAGACGGAAAATGCGACACAGAGATCCGAAGGCGAATTGTCATGGCGAAGGAAAAATTCCCGAAGTTGAGTAAAGTATTAAGAAACAGTACAATTTCTCTAGAAACAAAGAATAGAGTGCTGATTGCCATGTGTTGTCACTTCTTCAATATGGCAGTGAATCCTGGACAATACCATCAAAGATGAAGGAAAAACTTGAAGCAACTGAAATGTGGTTCTAGAGAAGGATGCTGCGAATATCATGGATCGAACATGTGAGCAATGATGAGGTCTTGGAAATGATGGAAACAAAAAGGAAATTAATACTGAGTATCAGGAAGAGACAGATGAAGTTTCTGGGACATGCAATGAGGAAGGAGGGCTTGGAGAATCTGATACTAACAGGCCAGAGAGAGGAAAAAAGAGACAGGGGAAAGCAACGGATAACATGTTTGAAGGACCTAATCCGGTGGAATGCAGAACGAGGATTGCATGGTGTAACAGGAGAAGGCGTGCTGAGAGCCACCAGGAAACGTGGAAGTCCATGATCGCCTACACCCTGAAGGGACAGGGCACATAGAAGAAGAAGAATGAAAGACATAACTCTGATAAGCTTCAGCGTCTTACACTCTTAGTTCATTTTTATGATCATTTCACACAAAGCAAAGAAGGACTGCCACTGGTGTGCAAGGGGTTACAACGAGAGTAAAAACAAGATACAGGAGATGCCGAGTAAAGGATAAGAGATGGATGGGATTTAGGGAGATAGAAGATGTCAATTGACGTTGCATTTAAACTTTTGTAGATTTTAGCTATCAGGGAAGTAAGTATACGTAAGGGAGTTCCACAGAAAGGAAGTGCGGGAAAAAATATTATTAGAGTGTAAGTGGTAGTATATTTGACTGTTTTGGCGGTAAAACCTTGATACCCATCGAGTAAATCCTTGTTGTCGGGAAATAAGCTTCTCAGGGCAGAAGCCGTGAAAATATCTGCAGAAATTATAGACGGAAGCCACATCCCGTCGGTGAGAAAGTGACTGAAGTCGAGATGCCAAGGCAGGACCGATTCAGTCAGTCGGTTCGGGCGATCATGTCTCGAAAGAGACATGACTGACTGGGCAGAAGATTATCCCGCAGTAGGTTGTCATTGCTTTCTGCGGTAGACTGGCTGCCGACCAAGGCTATAGAACCCAATCTTCCTATTTAACCCATAACTAAAAGGAAGAGACAGATTAATACCTTTCCCAAGGGTATTTGCGCGTAACTGAATACAATGGATTCAACTGGAATTCGAACTCGGCTCCCCGACCGATTACATTGCAAATTATTCTTTAGATTTTGCCGGAACCTCAAAATAAACAGCAGGAGCACCCGACCGGATATGACAACAGTATTCAATGCACGGACGAATGGTAGATTTATAAACGTGCAAAATGGATTATGGAGAGAAAAAATAATTCTCTTGCCCAACACAGAGTTCCAACTATTGTTGAGTTAATGTTGAAATAAAAAACGAGAAGACTCAGAAACAGTGAAATAAAATAATGTATTAACAAAATACAGATAGTTGTTAAAACTGAGTCGTATCTCCACTCAGCTACAGGACAAATCAAGTTACGATCTTTACTCTCTCAGCCTCTGGCCATGACTTCCCGGAAGACAGAACCTGGTAACCGGACGTGACGTCAGGAATAGTCCATTAGTCAATCGACTGAAAGGGGTGCCACCCTAACAACAACCTTTGTAGCAGCAGATGCAGTTATAGACTCTGAACTTTAAAAAGCCTCTTTCAAAAATCAGTAATTCTCTTGGCCTTGCTTTGGACAGTGATTCTGTAGTTGTCAAGATCGATTACGCTGTAGATCTTCATTAGGATTTTGTCGAGAAGCTCGAGGTGAATAGCAGAAGTACTCGACCAGATATTGCAGCAGGATGCAATGAACGGACAAAAGTTCTTCCACGTATCACGAAAGTCAAACGAGAGTATGTAAGACAAATTCCTAGAAATTGTGTAGACAAAGACAACAAAAACTTACAATGAACAACCAATCTGGATTCTTTAAAATCTATTTTAAAAAAGAAAAAAAACTTTTGGGGTTAGAGCTATAGCGGGTATCTCTTATTTTATTCCGTTTGTAGTAAGGGGTAGTAGGTTAACGGAATTTGGCCTTGTGGGAAGATGGCCCACTATAATTCATAAAATGATTATAAATTCAAGAAAGGCAATTAGAGTATAAAATAACATTTATACATATATACATTTCAATTAATGTTTTACAAAATAAGTAATGCTTGAAATAAAGGTCCAATGGAGGTAAAAGAGTTCATGACACAATAATAAGCTGAAAGAGATTAAGGCTTAGAAATGTGGAATCGACTTGTGGGTAAAGAATGTTCATTTAGAAGTTGCCGCTTCAAAGGTCAGTAGGTCAGCAAGTTGGTTTGCGTGGAAGGTTTTTGAAGATGTCGATAAGTACTTTTGAGACTAGGGAAAGGAAATAGATCAGAACAGTACTTATGAGAACAGGGAGGAAGTAAGAGGTCAGAATAGTACTTATGAGACAGGGGAAGGAAGAAAGAGGCAAGCATAGTAGCCGCTCAACTTAGGTCAAGGGGATTAGTTACACTCTTCTCCTCAAGTCCTGACTGTCTGACGAAGCGTTTGTGTCTTCGCTTTTTATATCGGCATTTTGGATCAAAACGCAGCTAGTTTCGAATTTCATCCTTGTCTTTGATTCCGGGCTTCTCATTGGCTGGTAAATATAAAAATATTAATTTGATATTTGATTAATTTTTATTTTTCAACCGGAACATCTGCGCAAATCCACTTGTGAAGGGGTGATTTTTATTCATTCGCTTTCTGGTCGGCATAGAGCCAACATCTGGTTTGCTCGCTTTTGCTCGGTCGGTGGTATCACCACATAGCTATCGACCTCGGATTTTACTTCTGACACTCTCTGCCTTGAAGCTACCCTAAAGTTTCAAATTAGCGACGAGTTAATAAAAGAAATAAAGAAAACGATATCGGCCGGAGAAAACTGATCTCTCAAGCAATTTAAGCCCACCCACTCCACAAAATCTTTTTATCGACAGTAAGATTCCCACTGATCGTCGCGAGCAGAACTCATCTGAGATTTTCAAGAATATTAAACGTAGCAGAATTCGATTTCAAAGTAAAATTCTTCATCTTGTCTCACGCAAAGCCTGACGTACGCTGGGGGAACAAAAGACAAGAAATCTCATTCTCAAAGACCGTACGCAATCGCTCCTCGTAAAAATGGTGCCATTTCAAGATCTGAAGATTAATTTGGTGATCGTGTTGTTACCTTCTGAAAAACCCTTCCTTGCAAATGACTATTTCTGCCTTATAAAACTTTGGGTCATCGCGCACAAGAATGATAAAGATGTGTGTACTTGATCCGCAAAATAAAACCATATTCTTAAGTGTGAATGCAAGCAATGTCTTTGAGTTACAAAAGAATTTGGTTAATAAAACTTGCTTATTTCTTTGGACTGTATTATCTTTATATTAACACGCTTATATAGATATATGTACGTTGAGGTTCACGCTAATTCTATTAAACACAGTCGGTGTTGAGCATCCGAGAAAGAAATAGAGAAAGAAATAGAGAAAGAAATAGAGAAAGAAATAGAGAAAGAACACAGGGAGTAAAAAAGAAAAAAGAGAGTGGAGACAACAAGTAAGTGCAAAACAGAGAGAGTAACACAAAGAGGGTAACGATTAATTAGGTCAGGAAACATTACATATCCGTTAGGTCAGTAAGGGCAGATTCGACCCTAAACTATAACTAACCTGTTTAAACTATAGTCTGAATCCTCAGTGAGTAAACTAACCGAAAAGAAGGAAAAAAGAAGATCGACATGGACAGCAAAATAAAGAAAGAAGTTGGTTGGGCAGTAAAAATAAATAATACGATTATCAAAACATATTTATAAATGGAACTCTGTGTGTGTGTGCGTGTATGTGTCCGTTACCTATAGACTCCAAAACGGCTGAACCGATTTTCTTGAAAACTTACACAGTTGTACTAAAAGCGTCTGCGAATGTTCTTAGCTAGATTTTGTGTCGATGTACCCCCGATAAATATCGAAAATCGATAATCGAAAAAATTTGATACACTCATAGACAAAGACATAAGAAACGGTATTCGGAAGTTTCAAGGTTGCAGTTCTTACAATAGTGCAGAAGATCGATAATATATATATAAAAATGTGTGTGTGTGTGTGTGTGTGTGTGTGTGTGTGTGTGTGTGTGTGTGTGTTTATCTGCTTGTATGTCTGTATTTTTTCAGCCCTTTTATTTTAGTTTTTGCTTTGGGTTTGGCTCTAAGTAAGTATAATTGTAGTTCTTAGTCTCAGCCATGATACCATTTACTCAGAGGACTTATTTACCCTTCAAAATTCAGTTTACGACGAAAAAACACTTATTTGATATCGATACCAGGAAATCAAAATTTGACTTACACCCATTCATTTTTCTTTCAGTCTACGGTTTCGCTTTAACAGAAAACAACTATTGCTTTTTAGTCTTTCCTGCCAACGTCCAAAGAGTCTGAGCTCCAGGACCATGGATTAGTTTTAAATCTTTCATTACACCCGAGCAACGCCGTGCTACGCTGCTAGTCTTAAATAAAGATATTTATTTGCTTTGATTTAAGGGTTTGATCATGTTTCCTGGACTTGACAACCTAGACATTTTCGGAAAAGAGGTTAAGATTATCAAGAATCTATATTACCTGCCAACCGCTTGTGTACGTGTAGGAAGGGAAACTTAGCGTGTAAGCAAAAAGAGAAAGTGGCGCAAGACAAGGATGTGTTTTCTCGCCGGATCTATTCAACCTGTACAGAGAAGTAATTATGAGAGAAATAAAAGCCTTGCCGGGATTGGTCATTGGTGGTCACAGTCGCAACAATATAAGATACGCAGATGACACGGTGGTGATAACAGATACGGAAAGGAAAATGCAGGACCCTTAACAGAAGGTAGCAAAACAAAGTGATAAGAAAGGACTGAGCATAAACTTAAAGAAAATTTAATGAATGGTCATCAGCAAAAAGAGGAACCCAAAATTCCAACTACAATTCTGTGACACCTCGCCCCCGGCTGGCTCGCTGATTCTGGTTCAGAACCTGTTGTGATGATGATGACCGGAACCTGAGCCAGTTATGACGGCGCTCTTGGGTCGCTAATCGTGATGATGGCCTCGTCACAATAGCTGGTCCTCAAGACGTCTATTAGAACGGTAAACTTTTCTGACAATGCTGTGTTCTTTGATCTCAGAAAACTCACGTTGAAAACCTTTAGCCGTTTCTCTACCAACTCAAACCAGACCGGACACTGGTGTAGACTTGTGTTAAAAAAAATAAATACGGCACCAAAAAAAAAAAAAAAATGAATGAATGAGTTCGAAGACGCCTGGATGAGTTTCGAAAAAAAAGTTTTATATATATATAAATATAAAAGATAATTAATAATAAAAGCAGAAATACAATCGCCTCGAATTTGAAAGTTTATAACGGAGAGAAGGATTCGCTTAAGTAATCAGTGCTTTCGATTTTCCAAATAAAAAAACAGTATTTTCATAGCAGTGCGAAGTTTCTTTAAGAATAATCAGACCGTTCAATTTTCCAAATAAGTTTTTTCTCGGCTCTTTACGGAAACTTTAAGGAAACGGCCGAATGGGAGCGACGTGGCGTGTGATGATGACGGTAGCGGTGGGGTCGTTTTGTCTCTGTCGCTTGACTGAAAAACACACAAATTCTCTTTTCAGCTAGTTTAACTCTTTCTCCGTTCATTCTGTTTCTATAGATCTTTAGCTAGGACTCTATCGGAGGCGCAGTATTCTACTTTAACTCTTTTAAGTCGATCGGGGTCTCGGTTTTTATACTTGTCACCAATACTTTTGGGAGACGCCGCGTGACCCCTGATATCTTTATGCAACTCAAAACTTTGACCAATGAGATTATTTTCCACCTACGCAATTTAAGGTGGAGTTATATCATGCCATTGGTTTAACCAATGACGCAACACACATCATATGATGTAATTTCTTTTTGTCCTCTGCTTCCCAATTACATCATCTTAGGTTTTCAAAAAAGTTTTAATCATTTCCCAGCAGATGTGGAAGCAAGTATTTGACCTTAATTTAACCCCATCAAAAGTCCTGGCAATTAGTTGTGATTATCGCCACTTCTCACTTCTACTGGTCTTTGTAATTCGCTCCTGAATACAATGGGGAAATATAATTTTCTTTTCTCCTATTGTCGAAGTAAGATCTCTCTATTTTTCGAATAAGTATTATATATATATTTAAAAATAGAACTCATATCGCGAATTACAATAAAGCAGAACTAACAATCCCACGAACAATAATTTCTCTTGCTCTGTTGTATTAAAGCAAAAAGTATATTTATGTGGAAACAGGGATACAGTCGGAAAAACTAAAATACAACAAGGAAAAAATTTCAAATACCAGGGAAGTGTTTTGACAGAGGATCGAAAGTGCGACATGGAGATCCAAAGACGCATTGGTTTGGCCAAAGATGCATTTCAGAAGCTGACCAGATTACTGAAAGACAAGAAAATCTCATTAGAAACAAAGAAAAGAGTGCTGGATAGATCCAAAGACGCATTGGCATGGCCAAAGATGCATTTCAGAAGCTGACCAGAGTACGGAGAGATAAGAAAATCTCATTAGAAATAAAAAAAAGAATGCTGCATTTCTATGTTATATCTATCCTTCTGATGGAAGAGAATGTTGGACGATATCATCAAGGATAATGGAGAGGTTGAGGCTGCAGAAATGTAGCTTTACAGAAGGATGCTGAGAATACCATGGACAGAGCATGTAAGCAATGGTGAGATGTTGCGAAGGATGCAAACGAGAAGAAAATTCATACTAAATATCAGCAAGAGAGAAATGAGGTACATTTGACACGTAATGAAGAAGGAGGGCCCGAAGAATTTAATACTCATTGTCGGATAGAAGGAAGAAGAGACAATGAAAAGGAGTGCGAGACCTATTTGATAGATGGATGGTGGAGCGGCATTTGAAAGGGGGTTCCAAAAGATAAAATACTGAGAGCGACAAGAGACAGAGCCAAGTAGATGTTCACGATCGCCTGCGCCCTGAAAGAACACGGTACATGAAGAAGAAGAAAAAGAAAAATGTAATGATGTATTGAGTGCAATTTCAAACTTATACTGCAAGTTACTATCATAAATGAATGTCTTTTTTATGTTTTAATTTCATATTCGGTATTTGTTACAGTGACTGAATCCAGACATAGACAGTAAAAACGAAAAGAGAGAGAAGCAGTTCAGGGTTAGAAAGAAAGTACACAGAAATGGATTGGAATGCATCATCTTAGTTAAAGGTAATTGTCTTTTCTAACGTGGGTTTTAATCATGTTTTGTGATATAAAGGCAAATCCTTGTAGTAAGAGTTTAAATCCTGTTTCGTGATATAATGATCGATTGAATGCAATTTAAGTCTAGACTGCAAGTAAGCTCATGAAATTATTTTTTTAAGTTTCAATCATTCCTTCATAAAATTGTTATAAAGTAATTGAATCCAACGTGTGCATAGCGTCGTAAAAAAAAAACATGGAGAAACAGCAAGCGAGTGTGACAAAGAGAGGAGTTTGAGGGAGATCTTCATAGATAAAGGCACTTTTTGGTTTGTTGTGGGAGATTTAATAATGTTTCGTGATCTAACATTCAATTCCAGACAAATTCACCCATAAAATGGAGGTAAACTTTTGATTTTTTTAATCTTATCTTTGTGAATTTGTTTCGTAATCTAATGAGTGAAATTTCAACCCTTTATGGCAAGTAAACTTCTGAAATGAAAGTTTTTCTTTTTATACTTTAATATTTAATATTATCTTCGCTGTTGTTCTACAGAAATATGCTGCGGATATCGTGGACTGAGCATGCAAGCAACGATGAAATGTTGGAAAGAATGGCAACAAAAAGGAAATTAATACTGAGCATCAGGAAGAGACAACTGAAGTTCCTGGGACATGCAATAAGGAAGGAGAGCTTGGAGAACCTGATACTGACTGGCCAGATAGAAGGAAAAAGAGACAGGAAGGCAGCGGATAACATATTTGCAGGGCCTGATCAGGTGGATGACGGAACGGTGGTTGCGAAGTGTAACAGGAGCAAACATATTAAGAGCCACAAGGGATAGGAAGACGTGGAGAACCATGATCTCCTACGTCCTGAAGCAACAGGGCACATAGAAGAAGAAGAATTTCCCTTGCTCAGAAATCAATGCTTGATCAGAAGAAACCGTTTCGTTGGCCTCGTATTTTTATTCATGTATATATACTTGACAAGTCGGAAAATATAAAAAAAACATTTGTCCAAACGTCTGGCATTGCATAAAAGCCAGTGGAAATTAAAAAAAATGGCGACATTGTTTTAATTAAATTTAGATCGTACGTTTATCTCTATTAAGTATTTCTTCCGACACAAGTTGGTAGAGTCAGTCCGATGCCACTCACCCGGAATACGCGAACCGAGCTCGTGTTTTACTCGACTAACAACAGAACGTGTCAATGAGGTCTTTCCTCTTAAGAAAAGATCTTGGACGTGCCAGACTGTAATTTCTGCTTAAGCAGCCGATTATACTGCCGATGGTATCATCTTGACCACCTTGGCTGGAACAAGGGTCTCCTGCCCCTGCAATCTATGATAGTCCTCTTCACTTTATTACATCTCAATATTCATACGTTAGTATTAATATAAGTACAAATTTTATTAACAATAATGGATGGCATTCAGTATAGGTGAACAATTAAATTAAAGGAATGATAATAAATACAATGTATCTAAATACAAATTAGAGATATGTCAAAATAGATCATGTCGAATAAAGAGACAGGGTACATAGAATAAGGAGAGGATTATCTTCGCGAAAATTGTTACATAATGAGAAAACACAGAGTGTGTAGAACGTCTGAGAAGGAAACCAAAAAAGACATGAACGTAGATAGAAGAGCAGAAGAGAGAAGGAAATATTTAGACAGCAAAAAAGAGCGAGACGATAGGGATTCGAGTCGGAGTCATCATAAATAAATGCGGTTTTTCTTTGTAATCAGGGGTTATACATGTTTCATGATCGTTTTGCAGAACAATTTGGCCCTGAACTAGATGCCACCTTATGATTTTTTAACATTTTTCTTTATGAGTTTGTTAAAACCGAGGAGACTGCCTGTATTTTTAGGGTTTTATTCATGTAAAAATGACGTCAGTCAGTCAGTCAGTCAGTTAAGTATCATTTTTTTTTTTTTTTTTAATCATTTCACCCCGAGCAAGGCAGAAACGCCACTGATGTGCAGGGGGTTACATAAATGTAGAAAGATTAATTAGAAAAGAGTGAGGAGTACAAGCTAGTTAGAAAGGAACAATAGAAAGCTGAGAAAGCAGGTGCAATGACAGGTACATGGGCGGAGAGAAAGGGAAGGTTATACAGGGGAGGGGAGAGAGCTAGAGGCCAGTGGTTAGTAGGTGAGTATTAACTTTGCTTTTGAATTTCTGGAGGTCATAGCCGTCAGGAAAGCAAGAATACGGGAGTGAGTTCCACAGGCGGGAAGTGCGAGAGAGGAAGCTGCAGGAGTAGAATTGTCGTCTGCGTTTGGCTAACCTGACTGTGAATGGGTGGGACCCAGTTGCCAGTCTGGTTGCACGGGTAAACACCTGTAGAGGAGGCATCAGTGACTTAAGCTCATCCGAGCAGAAGCCATGAAAGTATTTATAGAAGAGACAGAGGGAGGCCACATTTCGACGATGGGAAAGTGGCTGCAGACGAGTCGCCAGATCAGTACCTATCACATTACAGACTCTCCTTTGGAGCTTGTCAAGAACACTGAGGAGAACGGCAGGGGAACCTGACCATAAATGGCAGCAGTACTCCATGCACGGACGGATGGTTGACTTGTATATATGCAGGATGGATTCAGGTGGAAAAAACATCCTGGATCGACATAGTGACCCAATCTTCTTAGCAGTAGATTATGCTATGGATTCAATATAGTGCTTCCATTTGAGGTCTGAGGACAGGGTAAGTCCGAGGAGGCTTAGTGTATTACTCTCCGGGAGAATCATCTGGTCCATGCTTATGGGAGGCAGAAGAGGTTGCCTGTAATGGTTGACAGACAACAGCTTGGTCTTAGAGGAATTGAAGTTGACAAGCCACTTCTTGCCCCAGTTCACCACAGAGTGTAGATCCCGCTCAAGGTCAGCAGCGAGATTATGTCTGTCCGCCACGACAGGTTTCTTACTGGAGCGGGAGTATATTGTAGTGTCATCTGCGTAGATGCCTACTTGGGACTTGATCTCATCTGGGAGGTCGTTGATGAAAATAAGGAAGAGTGTCGGGCCCAGGATAGAGCCTTGTGGGACACCGGCATTCGTGCTGTAGGACGAAGAGGCACGCCCATTCAGAACGACCTTCATTTTGCGGTTATTTAAGAAAGATTGGATTAGGTCAAGCAGGCGACCGGTAATACCATAACCGCGTAGTTTGCATAGGAGGCCAGGGTGCCAAACCCTGTCGAAAGCCTTGGAGATGTCCAGAGCAACCGCGCGAGCCTCGTCAGACTCATCAAGGGCCTGTAGCATGTACTCCGTTACAGTTGTTAGCAGGTCGGCTGTGGACCTGTCAAATCGGAATCCATGTTGCCTGTCGGAGAACAGTTTGTGGGCGGTGAGATGATGAACTATTTCAGCATTGATTATAGCCTCGAATACTTTCCCGAATATTGGTAGAAGACTGATAGGGCGATAGTTGGATGGGTCCGAGGGTTCACCACAGTTCTTAAAGACAGGAACGACTGAGGAGAATTTCCAGCATGCAGGAAAGCAGGAAGCAGAAAGGCAGTAGTTAAACAGTTTAGAGAGGACAGGGGAAAGTTCAGGGGCACACTTCTTAAGGACTATCACCGGGATTCCATCGTCTCCACACGCCTTATGGGGGTCGAGTTTTGAAATTACTCTGTATACTATTGTCGGGGTAATATATACGTCGTGCAGTTTGGCCTCAGTTCTAATAGGGAAGTCGGGTGGGTGCACTCCGGACGAGTCGAATGTGGAGTTGGATGAGAATCTGCGGGCAAAGCACTCAGCTTTCTCCGCAGATGACGTGAGAACATCAAATCCATGGATTAAAGGAGGTATTGAGGCTTTCCTATTGTTGAGCACTCGTTTACAAATCCTCCAATAGTCCTTGGAGCCGAACTTGCGGTCAGCTATGTGCTGTCGCATTCTCTCAGCAAACAACTGTTTGGCGTCATTTAGGGTTCTCTTGCACTCACTGCGAGCAGATGTGAACAGGCGCCTATTCTGATCAGTTGGCTGTCTCCGGAATAGACGGAAGTAATGGTTCCTGTGGGCAATGGCGGCTGAGCAGGCCGGAGAGAACCACGGAGAGGAATGAGGTTTTAAGCAATACTTCCTGGTGGGTATGAAAACATCAATGACAGCTTTCAACCATGACGAGACCTCAGAGGCACAGTCATCAACTGATAGGTCAAACAGTTTTCCCCAAGGGACGTCGCAGAGGAAATCGCGAAAGGCATCCCAGTCAGCTTTTTGGTAGAGGTAGGAGGTTCTATAAGTAGGGGGATCCTGGGGGGAGTGAGATTGGAAAGAAATACTGAGGGAGACTACAGCGTGGTCTGAGTTGCCGAGAGGGCAAAGCTGCGAGACTTGACAGGCGTCGGGCGCAGAGGTGAAACATATATCTAGCAGTGAGGAATGACCCGAGGGTGTGCTTGCCAAGCGAGTGGGGAAGTCCACCACTTGAGTAAGGGATTGGGAAATAGCAAAGTTCATGGCGTGAATGCCCGCCGAATCAGTAACAGCGTTTTCAAGCCACTCAGAGTGATGGGCATTGAGGTCTCCAAATACAAATATGTGGGCAAATGGGTGATAGGAAATAGCCTTATCTATGTCGTCGGCAATGCTATCTAGTAGGGAGCAGTCAGGAGAGGAGGGAGAACGGTAAAGGAAGAATAGGTAGCTAACCGAACTGAGGAGAGACAAGCGGAGACATATGTATTGGTGGTCGGTAGATTCGAGTGAAGTCACCCTAGTTATGGGGAGGTGTTCGCTGACATAAACACCCAGCCCATGCATGTGGGCAGTGGAATCCTTCCTTAAAAGGGGAAGATAACCAGGGATGAAGAGGTCAGAGGAGGGAATAGCTGAGTTGAGGTTAGTTTCGCAGAGCGCGAGGATGTCAGGGGACTTTTCATGCAGGAACGCTTCTACACTAGCAAAGTTAGTACGAATGCCTCGGATATTAGTGAAGGAGAGGTTAATGGGCTTAGGTGGTTTGGATTTAACTGGTTTAGGGTCATTTCTGATTTGATTCATCATGTTTTTTGTTTATAGAAAGGGACCTAGGTTAGAGGACACAGGCGGTCATTACCCACGATCTGTGCTGGGAGGGAGACTGGCTAGGGCTGCAACAAGGTGTGGCCTCGGGGTTGCCCACCGAAAGCGCTTGCAGGGACACCTATCCATGCGCGACATGGCACTACAAGAACCCCGATATTATACAACTGTTGATCAGACCAGCCGCTCTTGACGCTACGCAAGAGTTAGGGCTCCTAACTACCAGTCGGAAGCAGCAACCAGGAAACTGCCAACCCGGTACCCTCACAGTGATGAGCCATTGCCACCAACCGGCCAGATCGCAGGAAACTCACGGAAGCACCAGTACCAAGGTCTGAGGAGAGAAAAGAGAAAACCGGAAACCACATCCTAAACAGGAAACAAGGAACGAGCCTCTACTCCAGTTCAATAGACGTGGGAGGAGTATAGACCGGGCGATAGTGTGACCTATCTGCTCCTATTAAAAAAAAAAAACAAACAAACGAACACGAACAACCTTTGAAAAAACACAAACTTACAAAAGTGGAGTTAACTAAGTTTTAACTTAGTTAAAGTCCAAATGAACTCCAAAAAGGGGAAAAAAAACAAAACACAGATATATATATAAAAAAAAGAAAAAACAAAAACAAACGAAAAATACCTCACAGTTTAACACAGGAAAATTGAATTAAAGATTCATTCTCCAATTCTTGCTTTTCCCAAAAATCAACATCGAGTTAAGCTGCTAAGTAAATTCCCATTCAAAGAACATCACATGGCATGGAGGTGTAATGGCTGCTGATACCTTGGCCAAAGTAGCTTCGCATAACAGAATAAATAAAAATTTCAAACTTTTTTTTTTCCTCCCAAATTAAGCATGAACACCAAAAAGGGGAAAAAAAAACAAAACACAGATATATATATAAAAAAAAAGAAAAAACAAAAACAAACGAAAAATACCTCACAGTTTAACACAGGAAATTTGAATTAAAGATTCATTCTTCAATTCTTGCTTTTCCCAAGACGCTTGGGCGATCATATCTCGAAAGAGACATGACTGACTGGACAGAAGATTATCCCGCAGTAGGTTGCCATTGCTTTCTGCGGTAGACTAGTTGCCGACCAAGGCTATACAACCCAATCTGTCCTGGTATTTGACTCATAGGTAAAGAGAAAAGAAATCTATTATATTATTATGTAGTAATTAGTGGGGGATCGGTTTCCTATTGTTATGAAGTAATGAACTTTTGCCAGACTTTATGACCAATATAAGCCTTAATCATTATTCCAACTATTATATTCAGTCAGTCAGTTAAGTGCCATACGTGATACACGCTTTAGGTGATCATGTCTCGAAAGAGTCATGACTGACTGGACAGAAGATTATCCCGCAGTAGGTTGCCATTGCTTTCTGCGGTAGATTGGTTGCCGACCAAGGCTATAGAACCCAATCTGTCCTGTTATTTAACACATAACTGGATGGAAGTGACGGATTAATAACTTTCCCAAGGGTATTTGCGCGTAAGTGAATGCAATGAATTCGGCTGGAATTCGAACTCGGGCCCCCGATTTCTCGTTCCAATGCTCCACAACGCACATCCTCAAAAGTGACGTCATCTTTCTTAAAAATACTGAAATGGTTTCAACAGTTAGGTCTCAAACCTGTTGAAATTATTTCAGTATTTTTAAGAAAGATGACGTCACTTTTCTTATACCTCTCTAGCAATGGTCATGGGTTGAAATGTGCGGAACGTAATATTTAAATTATTTTTTAGCAAATCCGTCTAATTTACACGGGACCTAAAGGTAACATTTATTTCAATAACTTATTTCTTTCATCTTTTTCCTCAATTCTATTAGGAATATTATCACTCTTATTGACATCATCATAAACATTCACATTAGCCTAAATGATTGTTCACAAGCTCTATAATTCTCCGCATTATAAACCATGAATACTTTGGTAAACTTCCCACTAGTTGTAAATGACGTTCGAACTGAAGTCAAAAGAAACACAAGTCTTATCGATCATCCAAATTTCTTAGTGTAACATATTTCCTTGACTGACAAAAATATGATTGATAAAAATATATTCCGGTCGTTGATGGTGGCGACAGGGGCAACATCTAAGACAGAAACACAGGCAATAGCCGACAAAAATATGATTGACATCAAAGACAGAAAACACAGGTGACAACAATCTCTTAAGAGGCGACAACCGACAAAAATATGATTGAAATTAAATGCAGAAAAAACAGAGGACCACAAAGGCTTGAAATGCGATAACCGACAAAGATATGATTGACATAAACGGCAAAGAACACAAGCGACAGCAAAGGCTTGAAAGGCAATAGCCAACAAAGATATGATTGGCATATATATATGGAGAAATATGTATGAATAATACACACACACACATATACACACACACGCATACTGTAGTTCTTTCTGCATCACCCTGTATATATTTTTCCTTCCCCTCTATCTTTGCAACTGTCACCACACTTGTATTGCCAATTCTTGTCTTGCTCCTTTCTAACTGATTCGTCTTTCTCTTCACTCTCTTCTACCTAATCCTTTTACTCATATGTAGCCCCCTGCACATCAGTGGCGTTACCGCCTTACTCCGGCTGATACGATTAAAATAATCATATATATATATATATATATATATATATATATATGATAATCATATATAATTGATAATCATATATATATATATATGTGATTATTTATATATATATATATATATATATGATAATCATATATATATATATATGATTATTTTAATCGTATCAGCCCGAGTAAGGCGGTAACGTCACTGATGTGCAGGGGGCTACATATGAGTAAAAGGATTAGGTAGAAGAGAGTGAAGAGAAAGACGAATCAGTTAGAAAGACGCAAGATGACTATATATATATTTAAAGTTAAAGAAAATGCCTATTCAGGCGAAATTTTTTATACCAAATGGAAAGAATATTGTAAGATCTGATGAAATGAGCTAATTTAGCTCATAGAAATGAATTATAATTTATAACCAATTGAAATGACGTGTTGAGTTTTCCTTCATAAATATCATATCGCTCTTGATAACATCCATTGAGCTCTGTATACAGATATAACACTTAATATTTTATATTAAGTTAATCTTGTTGGATTATTGGATTATCCTCACCGTTTACGGACTGGACATCTATTTATATATATATATATATATATATATATATATATATATATTGCTACCAATATATTTATATATTGGCAGCAATCATTTATATAAGAGCAATTTATTGACGATCACACTCTGTATAAACTATAATTTTTTCTTGTCTTCAGTCAAGGTAATGGTTTTTTGTTTCGCTTTGTTTCTCCCATAAAACACACACATATATATACACACACACATATATATACATACACACATATATATACATACACACATATATATACATACACACATATATGTATATATATATGTGTGTGTGTGAGAGAGAGAGAGAGAGAGAGTTCTTCATACTATTGTATTTAATAAAAAACTTAAAGTTCTTATATCGCCCGGTTCACACTCCACCCACATCTATTGAACAGGTGAAGAGGCTCATCCCTTGTTTCCTGTTTAGGATGTGGTTTCCGGCTTTCTCTTTTCCATTCTTTTTACCCTTACGTAGCCCCCTGCGCATCAGTGGCGTTACCGCCTTGCTTGGGGTGATATGATTAAAAAAAAAAAAAAAATTCGTTTTCCCCTTTTCTGATTCTGTACAACAATTTCATTTTTGATAGGGCTAATATTTTGTTTTGAGTGGACAATAAATTTTCTAATAACGTATCCTTGCGTGTTGTGTATAACCCAGTTTTTCATTTATTAATTTCTTCCTTCACTTTCATGGTTACAAATTTTCCCAAAATGCAAACCATTCGCAATGAAATTTAAATCTCCTGCCATGCTTCTATAAATCTTCGTCTTCGGTGATCTTAAAACGGTAAATTTTCGTTTTAAGTCCCAACGCTTTTCCCCTTCAAATTTATCCAAAATAGCATTATCTCTGTGCAAATGTATATGCTGAACTCAAATCAACTGTTAGTTATTGAAGAAACTTACCGTTTTTTTATCTGAATGTACATAAATAAAAAAACGAACTATATCTTGCACGTTTTCTCTCTCGTAACTCTCACGAAGTCATGTAATTAACTGCAGAATGACGTGCTGCGCATGTGTACGAATTTTGGCAGATTTTTGGTCGATTTTTCTTCATGTACTGATATTCCAGCGATGTACTTCCGGTAATGAATGTAATGCGCTATTATATTTCTACGCTTAGTACTTTCATTACCGGAAGTACATCGCCGGAAGTTTCAGTAAAGGAAGAAAATCAACCAAAATTCAGAAGAAAATTGCTGCCTACGTAGAACGTCATTCTGCAGTTAATTACATGACTTTGTAAGACTTACGGGTGATAAAAACTGCGAGGTATAGTTCGTTTTTTATGGACTTTCAAAGCAAAATAGGTAAGTTTCTTCAATAACTAATTGTTGATTTGTGTTCAGCATATACATTTGCACAGACATAATGCTATTTTGGATAAATTTGAAGGAAGAAAAGCCGTCGGTACCTAAAACGAACATTTACTCTTAAAACTCAGTAAGACACGCGGCTGAAACATTCTGATTAATTAGACATTAGATTTTTCATTGCCCAATCTTTTACTCAAATCATAGTTTTCCCTCCTTGGTTCCTTAGTAAAACTAGCAATTTTTTTTCCGTTACCAGCTTTGATGATTGGGACTCACACCATGTTTTTATTCCTGACGCCTAATGGACTGAAATCTTCAAATTCCTAACTGAAAATTGCACCACTGAGGATTCATCTTGAGTCAAAAACGGTATAGACGCTTTCATTTCTTCTCGGAAATACCAATCAGAGGTTATTTTTTCTAGTCCACAAGCGTTCACCAAAGAATAAGATAGATTTTTAGGCCTGTTTAATGATGTCAATGTCTGTTTTTAAGTCCTGAAAATTCATACACTGATGTCCTCAAGGATACATGGCCCAGTGGATATAGATATGGATTAGTTCCAGTGACTTGACCCAAAGTGTTGTAAGTTCAATACATGGTTACAACAGTAGTGAACAAGTAACTTAAAGAGTTTACTCAAAGGGAGATAACCACATGACATCCAGAAGTAGTATTGCACATGGAATGAGAATGATATATTCTAGTAATCAAAATAAAGGTTATGAAATTTGAAAGTTCCCAGTTGAAATGTCGTAAACATGGCAATAAAGATGCAAACAACAGGCCGAACAGTGTAAGTAATTTATATTCTTGTGAAGTTTGTGGATCTGCATTTTCAAGAAATTCAAATTTACTGCACCATGTGAAAATACATACAGTAGAGAAACCATATTTTGGTGAAGTTTACAGATCTGAATTTTCAGACACATTTGCAAACACACACTAGAGAGAAACCATATTTTTGTGAATATGCATTTTCAAAATATACAATTTTGGTGTGTCATATATGTACACACATTGAAACCCCAATTCTCTTTATGGTTCATGCCAGCATACCCATCCACTATAGCACACATGAACTACTATTTTCAGCTATACTAGTGTGACAACTCTCATCATAAGATACACCTGTTCGTTTCTGCTCGTAGTAAATCTACACGTGTCCTCAATTGAGCAAAGTCCTTGTTTGCCGAGAAAATGAAACACCCCATAGTTTCTAACAAATTTTGCTCCGTGGCTGCTGGTGGCTTTCTAATAGTTTAATGAACAAATTTAAAGTCTCTATACTCCATCTTCAATCAGTTTGAAGTGTTAAGATCTTATGATAACGCTGAATCATTTGCCTATAAATTCTCATCTAGTCTTGATTCATCTAGAGTCAGTCAGTTAAGTGCCATACGTGAAAAACGCTTGAGCGATCATGACTCGAAAGAGACATGACTGACTCGGCAGAAGATTATCCCGCAGTAGGTTGCTAATGCTTTCTGCGGTAGACTGGTTGCCAGTCAAGGCTATAAAATCTGTCTTTTTATTTAACCCATAAGTGGAAGGAAGAGACGGATTAATACCTTTCCCATGGGTATTTGCGCATAAGTGAATTCAATGAATTCAACTGGAATTCGAACTCGGCTCCCTGATTTCTCGTTCCGAGCCGATATCTACTGCACCACAACGCACATCCACTCTCATCTAGAGTATCCATTCCTAATTCCTAAAACTGAGTCTGTGGAATGATATGCATAGGATACTTTCCATGGTTTCCGCTAACGTCTCTAATCTAGATCGCCACAAAGCCTATGGATTCGATGGCATCCCTGTAACAGTCATTAAAATTGTGCCACAAAAGTGTGACTGGCTTCTGTTTTCTCAAAACTGTACAATTGTGACACTAACTCCGGCTGGCTCTCTGCCCCTGGTCCGGAAACTATTGTGATAATGACCAGAACCTGAGTGGGATGGTACTATCGAAACAACGCTCCCAGGTCGCTAATCGTGATGATGGCCTCATTACAGTAGCTGGTCTTCAAGACGTCTATTACAACGGTGAACTTTTCTGCCCACGCTCTGTTCTTTGATCTCAGAAAAGTCACGTTGAAAACCCGGTAGCCATTTCTCTACCACCTCAAACCAGACCGGACACACGTGTACACTTGTGTTGAAAAAAATATATACACGGCACCAAAAAATAAAATACAATGAAATAAATGAATAAGTTCGAAGACGCCTGGATGTGTTACGAAAAAAAAAGTCTTTATATATATATAAAAAATAATTAATAATAAAAATAGAATGTGCAATCGCGGAATTTCAAAGTTTACAGCGGAGAGAAGAATTCGTTAAGCAATCAGAGCTTTCGAATTATCAAATAAAATATTCTTTTCATAACGGAGCGAAGTTTTTGTTAAGAATAATCAAAGATTTCAACCCCCCCCCCAAAAAAATCTTTTCACAGATCTTTACTGAAGCTTTACGGAAATAGCCAAAGAGGAGCAAACGGGTGCGACTGTGACAACGGCGGTGGTGGGTTCGTTTGTTCTCTGTCGCTCGATAGCTCTTTTTCTCACTGGGGTCTCGATTTTTATACCTGTCTCCAATTCTCTTGGGAAATGCCGCGTGACCCGGAGTATCTTTATGCAAATCAGATCCTTGACCAATGAGATTATTTTCCACCTACACAATTCAAGGTGGAGTTATGGTTTAACGAATGAAATATCAACACCTCATATGATGTAATTTCTTTTTGTCCTCTTATTCTTAATTACATCATTTTAGGTTTTCAAAAATGTTAAAATCATTTCCGATGAAAATGCGGAAACAAAGGATCTGACCTTAATTTCAACCCCATTAAAAGTACATGACTATCTTTGCCTTCCATTTTTACCATGCAAATATACGCTTCGAATACAATGAGAAAAAAAATAATATTTTCTTTTTTTCCCAATTTTTAGCTAATTTCTCTTTTTTCGGATTTTACAAGTACATAAGTATTAAATATTGTTTAGTAAATTTATATCGCGAATTATAATAAAGCACAACCAACAATACCACGAATAACAATTTCCTTCACTCCGTTGTATGAAACCAAAAAGTATATTTACGTGGAAATATACGTGTGGGTTGCACAATAAATTCCTCCGGCTTTCCTATCTGCTGGAAATTATCATCGGTTGGTCCAGTTTTTAAGAACGCTGCTGAGCCGTCCTATTGTTCAAATTATTAGGCTGTCTTGTGGTTCATGAATTATTCACATCCTTGCAAACCACAAACGAAACGTCAACAGACATTTAATACTATATGGATATATTTATGAGTTATTCTTACGAGTTATGTCCCTTAGTTCCACCATTTTATTCACTGGAAGCGAAAACATAGCATCCCGCATTCACTGCGACAAACCATCTATCTTTTCTTCTTGTCGATTTTGTACAAAACCTGTTTCACTGAGACAGTCTCTTGCACAGGACATATATTTTTGTGGGACAAATTTCCGATTAAATGCCACTCTGACCATTACAACTTTGTTCTCTTTAAGTCCGGATATCTATTCTAATCCCCTTCAATATAAACTATTACTTCTCTCTCAAACCACACTTACTGAGCAATATGCTTGAGTGGCTCATCATCTTTGCTTTGAGTGAACTATTAGTAAAAACAATCTTAAAATTTAAAATCTGTTACGAAAAACCATATCGAATATTTCATTGTAAGACAGTGAAATAATCTGATATACGTAGATATAAAGTGAGTAAGATTGATAGATGAATAGATAGATATACATAACCTGACTGAGATAGATAGATAGATAGATAGATAGATAGATAGATAGATAGATAGATAGATAGATAGATAGATATAAACAGACTAAGATAATATGCGTCTAGAGATTATATGCAAGTTATGAATTGGTATAAATAGTGGCGTCTTTAATGTTAAAAGTCTTTTATGATGTTTAGATTCTACTCAATATTATTAACTTAGATATATAGTGATAGAGAAAACTACTGTTTTTGGTTGGAAAATATTTTACTAAGTTAACAAAACAGACTAATTTGACTGTCAGTAGTTTATTTGCAACTATTTATTTTGATACTTTTAAATTATTATACCTTGTAAAACTAATGTAAAAAATAATATGAAACGATTTTAGAACAAATTCGTCAATTTCTTAAAGGAAAAACATAAAAAAATTATTTTGAAAATAAAAAATACATTAACAAAAAATAATAAGAACCTCCTAAAATTTATTGCACAAATGCTCCTTTCTTTTCAATAACTCTTAGCAGCCTATTGTCAACATCTGATGTTAGATTTGCAATTTTAGCGGCTGGTAAGTTGTTTGCAGCAACTTTAACTGCCTCGCAGAGGTTACACTTTCTGTTGAATTGCCTTCCATTAGAATAAATACCTCTCTTGAGGATGCTCCACAGGTTCTCAATGGGATTCAAGTCACAGCTATTTGAAAGCCAGTCTATAAGAGAATCTTCAACACATCCCTTTTATTTCAATCATGATTTAGTAAACTTTGATGCATGATTTGGTGCGTTGTCTTGCATAAAGATCACAGATGTACGCTTGGCTAAAAACTGGTTATCAAGCCATGCAAAGAAATATTGCTCTAGAAAATCACAGTAACTTTTGCAATTCATTTTAACCCCGTCTTTCAATTTAAATCGACCCACGAGCTTATTACCAATAATCTCAGCCTATATCGTTATCCCACCGCCGGGTTATTGGCGTTTAAAAATTTTCTTGAGTCATGTTGTTTGCAAACCCATCCTCGAGCCCATCCATCAAGCCCATCGAGGGTGATCTTTGATTCGTCTGTAATTTAGTTTTCATGTATTTTTTTTTTTGCCCTCTGTAATATTCTTTCTTTATGATTTTTGTTAAGATGGGTTTCCTTATTTGATTTTTTACTTCAGCAAACTTCCTTACTGCTTTACACTTTGTTTCCCTTGACACCATAGTAGCTCTAGGGGCCTCAAATATTAACGCACTTGACGCATTTTAGTTTTTTATTAATTCTCTTCGGATATGTGATAGAACTCGCTTTGTTAAATTCCTGAATTCAGCCTGAGACTTTTTTTCCTTGGTTGAAATCCCTTTTGAGATATTTTCTTGATTTTTCGATGATCCCTTTTCAAATCCTTAGACATTTCAAGCGAATAATTTTCTTTGCTAATTTCTTTGATTATATAGTTCTTTTCATTCATTGTTAGTTTCCTATTTATGAGCCATAATACTAAATTCTAGTTCTTGCAAATAATCTCTGGACACTGCAAGTTGTTATAATTATTGAAAAAATACTGAATATCAATCTGAAATTGAAAATTGGGACTTAATTGCTTTCATGCTTACTCGCTATGCATAATAGTACAAATTATTTCATTGGATAACACATATCTATGAATTTTAAATAATATATTTGAAATACCTCTTTTGCATATAATCTCTAGATGCAGTTTATAGGTCTGTTAGCCTTCTACCTCTTTGTGGCAAATTGTTTGAGGCTCTAGAGCGTTTTCTTACACAAGCAATACAGCTTTAGTTTCACGAGGTCTTCTGCTGATGTACTAACGATAATTGCGTGAACATGTATTCAGTTGTGAAAGTGAAATAATATATATCATTTTTTTCACGACTTCTCCAACGATGAACTTTTTTCCTGATGCTCTGACCTCAAAAATCTACCCGTAGTACCAGACTGGCAACGAGGTCTCGCTTATTTACTGTCAAAATAATCAAATGTAACTGCCACTTCTACATTACCAGCAATGTTCTTTCTCGCACTTCCCAATTTGTGAACTCCATTCTATATCTTTGCTTCCCTGTTAGTTATAATATATATTTAATACTTATGTACTTGTAAAATCCGAATATTTTACATGCAAATCAAATTGTGATCATCTGCTTTCTTAATTCTAACTTTCGCGTATCCTTTCTTCGACATCCCCGGTTACTTGTTCCGTCTTTTTGTATTCCTTTTCTCTCAAATACAACACCCTGTGCACCAGTGGCATAATTGGTATTACTGGTAATACAGTAAATACCACCTCATCTCAGAAATATAGACAAATAAAATGATCTATTATTAAACGTCGTACAAATGGCAACAAAGATTAGGACAATAGTCCGAATAATTTAATTACTGTAAATGCTACATCATGTCAGAAATATAGAAAAATAGAATGATTTATTATTAAAGGTCGTACAAATGGCAACAAAAATGAGGACAATATTTCGAATAATGTAAATACTGTAAATACTACTTCATCTCAGAAAT
Organism: Ascarosepion bandense; assembly: GCA_037127315.1. Lineage (NCBI taxonomy): Eukaryota > Metazoa > Mollusca > Cephalopoda > Sepiida > Sepiidae > Ascarosepion > Ascarosepion bandense. The sequence continues at coordinate 1,055,837 of JBBBDQ010001992.1, read as the reverse complement.
ACAGACGAGCAGAATGATCTATTATGAAACGTCGTACTATTTGCAACAAAGATTAGGACAATAGTTCTAATAATGTAAATACTGTATATACATAAATCGCCCAAAACTATCTGCGTTTCCTTCACAAACATACGAGGTATTCGCAATAACTTTAATAGTGTAGAATCATTCCTTCTAAACTAACTCACCCGATATCTTAGCTATACTAACCTTGACCCTTCTATCCCCTCTTCGGAGCTGTTCGTTCCTGGTTACCTTCCCCTCTTCAGGAAGGACTCCAATGTCCATATGCATGGGCTTGGTGTATATGTCACCGAACAACTCCCTCTAGCCAGGGTCACATCTCTTGAATCCCTGGATCATTCTTTCATGTGCTTCCGTCTCTCACTTCTAAGCTAGGTTAGCTATCTCTTCTTCCTCTACCGCTCCCCCTCCTCCTCTGTACGGTACTTGATAGCATCTCTACTAATATCGACATGGCCATTTCTTCTCACCCATCTGCCCATATATTTGTGTTTGGCGATTTTAACGCCCACCACACCAAGCAGCTTGAAAACTCAGCCACCGACCTTGCTGGGATCCGCACCATGTATTTTTCAATAATCCAATCTCTAACGCAAGTGGTGGACTTCCCCACGCGTTTCTCTAATAACCCTAACAGAAGGGACTCTTTATTCGACCTTTGCTTAAATTCCATTCCAGACTCCTGCACTATCAGGCAGCTCTGCCCCCTCGAAAACTCTGACCACGCCGTAGTTTCCGTCAACATCTCAATCCGCGCTAACTCTACCCAAGAAAACCAGACCAGCAGAATATCATACTGCTACCAGAAAGCAGACTGGGACTCGTTCCGAGACTTCCTCTGCGACGGCCCCCGGAACAACGTCTTCGATCTTCCTATCGAAGACTGTGCCTCCGAGGTCTCCTCTTGGGTTAAGGCTGGCATCGATGCTTTTATCCCGGCCAGGAAATTCCAGCTAAAATCAAATTCGTCCCCCTGGTTCTCACCCGCTTGCTCGCCCGCCATAGCCCACCGAAAACATTTCTTCCGGCTCTATCGAAGCTCCTCGTCGAACCAAAACAGGCGCCTTTTCGCCTCAGCACGGAATAAGTGTAAAAAAGTACTGGACGAAGCTAAGAGAGCGTTTTCTACCAGAATGAGGCAACGCGTAACATCCTCTAATTTTGGCTCCAAAGATTACTGGCGACTCTGCAAAAGCGTGCTCAACAAGAGCAAGACTTCAATACCCCCACTAATCAATGAATTTGAAGTTCTCACCTCCCCAGCGGACAAGGCTGAATGCTTTGCCCGTAGATTCTCCACCAATTCGACACTGGACTCGTTAGGAATACATACACCCGACTTCCCACCCAGAACTAAGGCTCAACTAAATAACGTCCACATTACACCCTGGCTGGTCGCCAAGATAATTGCACAACTTCACCCACACAAAGCGAGCGGCGGTGACGGAATCCCAGTCATAGTACTGAAGAAATGTGCCCCAGAACTCTCCTCTGTCCTCTCTAAACTCTATAACCTCTGCCTATCTGCTTCCTGTTTTCCTGCCTGTTGGAAGTCCTCCTGTGTAGTTCCTATATTTAAGAATTCTGGCTAACCCTCAGACCCTCGCCAATTACCGTCCTATTAGTCTCCTTCCGATCTTTGGCAAAGTTTTCGAAGCCATTATCAACGCCGAGGTGATTCAGCATCTCACGGCCCACAGGCTTCTCTCGGACAAACAGTACGGGTTTCGCTTCACCAGGTCTACTGCTGATATGCTAACGACCATTCCCGAGTACATATACCGGGCACTTGACAAGAATGGCGAAGCCCGAACCGTTGCCTTGGATATCACCAAAGCGTTCATCAGGGTCTGGCACGCTGGCCTCTTGTGCAAACTGCGGAGCTACGAGATAACTGGACATCTGTTTGACCTCATCCAGTCATTCCTCTCTAACCGTACATTGAAGGTAGTATTAAATGGGCATGCCTCCCAAAACTACCATACGAACGCGGGCGTCCCTCAAGGTTCTCTCCTAGGTCCCACGCTCTTTCTGATCTACATTAATGATCTCCCCGACGCCATTAGATCCCAAGCAGGCATGTACGCCGATGACACAACAATCTACTCCCGCATCGATCAAAAATCGGTTGTGGGCGACAAAGCGAACCTCGCTGTCGTGCTTGAAAAGGACCTCCAATCCGTAGTGGCCTGGGGTAGGAAATGGCTAGTAAATTTCAATGCTTCTAAAACGAAGCTGTTATCAACTAAACACCATAGACAATCGCATCTACCTCCCATTATCACGGGACAGGCTAGCCTCCCAGAGAGTAAAATACTACGCCTCCTTGGCCTTACACTTTCGGCGGACCTCAAATGAAATGACTATATCGAATCAGTTGCCAAATCTGCCGCTATGAAAGTCGGCTCTCTGTGCAGGGCCCGGAAGTTTTTTCCCACCTGAATCTATTCTGCACATATACAAATCTACCATCCGCCCGTGTATTGAATATTGCTGCCATATCTGGTCGGGTGCCCCTGCTGCTCTCCTTGGGCTTCTTGACAAAATACAAAGGAGGATCTGTAACGTGGTTGATACTGACTTGGCAGACCGGCTGCAACCACTCTCTCACCGGCGTGATGTGGCTTCCCTGTGCTTCTTCTACAAGTACTTTCATGGCTTCTGCTGCGATGAACTTAGAGCACTGGTGCCGCCTAAGCAGGAATTTGCACGAGATACTAGATTAGCAACTAGGTTCCACCCTTTTACAGTTAAACAGATAAGATGTAACCGTAAATTCTACTCCAACAGCTTCTTTTCTCGCGCTTCCCACCTGTGGAACTCCCTTCCACAAGTCTGCTTTCCCGACAGCTACAATCTCCAGGTGTTTAAATGTAGGGTCAATAGACACCTCCTATCACTCTAACTCCCAATTATTCTCCGAACACTCTCATCTACCCAACCCTCATTCTCGTTATCCTTACCCGCCTATCACCCACCCTATGACATTTCCTATGTTTAACCATTCCCGGTATCCCCACCCGCCTATCACCCGCCCTCTGACATTTCCTATATTTAATCATCCTTTCTCCACTCTATGTAGTCCCCTGCGCAGTAGTGGCACTGACATGCCTTGCTCGGGGTGAAACGCTTATAAAAAAAATACTTCCTCACCTCAGAAATATAGACAAATAGAATGACCAATTATTAAACCTTGTACAAATTGCAACAAATATCAGGACAATAGTACGAATAATTTAAATACTGTAAATACAAAGTTATCTCAGAAACATAGACAAATAGAATGATCTATTCTTAAACGTCGTACAAATGGCAACAAAGATAAGTACAATAGTCCGAATAATGTAAATACTGTAAATGCTACCTCATTTCAGAAATATAGACAAATTCTGTTTTCTAAATTTCCAACAATCTCTTGTCCTTTAATCAACACCCCCGGTTACTTCTTTCTTTTTTACCTTTTCTCTCTTCTATAAACCCCTGCGCACCAGTGGAGGTACTGACTTGCTTAGGTTGAAATCTTTATAAAAGATTACATCAATGTTTCTCAGAAAATTAACTTTTGACATTAAATATCCGATAAAGAGCTGTTACGTCGTTACAAAAGCAAATCAAATCAACAAACTTCAGGCCGTATGAGATATTGACCATCCACTATTTTCTGTCCTTGACAGCATTTAATAAGTTTTGACGTTTTGTTATCTCTCTTAAACCTTGTTCTGGCATTCATTTGCCCAAGTTCCCTTGGTAGGTGATGTGTTGTTTCCTCCTCTCTCTCCATCTGCAATTCAATCATGTCTTCCTTTTAAGAAATAAAACACTACTAATTGTCATACGCCATTTATTTCTTGCTGCGGTGATTTTAAAAGCTTCGCGAATTGTTCAGCAAGATCATGACCGGCCTTTTCCAATTTCCCGATCCTTTCCGTAACATCGCTTATACAGATTATGTTGTCGGAAGTAAATAGAATCGTGTTGAACAAAAAGAAGATGCAAGGGGAAACATTCCTAATGGCCAAAGGCACGTGTAGATCTTTGAGAAATATATGAAGTCCATTGGCAAACTATAATAGTATATGAACAACATTTCGATTGGCAGGACAAAGTGGAACCGAATTAAGAATTGAAGAATTGAAGAATTCCTTAAGGAAGGACAGAAAGTTCGCCATTAAAAAAGACTGACATGCGTGAATAGACACGGATTGTACATTGGTTTCATAAATTCGTTTTAAATTGACATAAGGTACATCAAAATTTTAAATTGACATAAGGTTTATTGTCGAATAAGGCAGACACCGGCGTATTTCATAGAAAGCCGAATAGTATTTGAGAAAATCAATATCTAGTGATACTAAGCCGTAAAATCGATCGACCTTCACACAAAACACACAATCCAAGACCTTGCAATGATAAACAATGGTGGTCTTTTTATTTGACGAGATGTATGAGTATTTATTTGATTAATATATTCTTTAAATTATGATAATGATTGTTATAAACATAAAATAATTCGTCCATATGAGTGCTGCATTAAAGAGACATTGAAAAATTATTTATTTCATTTTATTTCTGTTCCAATCTATTTTTCTATTTACTTATGTTCTTGTCTATGCATTAGTGTAATTCTGTTCATATCTGTCTACATCGATTTCTAAGCCACTCCCAATCTATCTCTTTTTATCGGCACATCTGTTCATTTTAGTCTATTCATATCTATCTATCTATCTATCTATCTATCTATCTATCTATCTATCTATCTATCTCAGTCTGTTCATATCTATCTCACTGTCTATCTATCAATATATCTATCTATCTCAGTCTGTTCATATCTATCTATCTATCTATCTATCTATCTATCTATCTATCTATCTATCTCAGTCTGTTCATATCTATCTATCTATCTATCTATCTATCTATCTATCTATCTCATCTCAGTCTGTTCATATCTATCTATCTATCTATCTATCTATCTATCTATCTATCTATCTATCTATGTCTATTCATATCTATCTATCTATGTCTATTCATATCTATCTATCTATCTATCTATCTTAATCTGTTTTTTATATCTCTTTAAATATATTTATATATCAAGCTCTGTTTATATTTACACATATATATATATATATACACATACACACACACACACACACACACACACACACACATATATAAATATATATATATATATATATATATATATATATATATATCTTACACTATTCCAATGTATATCGCGCTGCATCTCTGTCGATTCTAGTCTCTATCTATCTATCTATCTATCTATCTATCTATCTATCTATCTATCTATTCTTATCTCTCTTTAAATGTATTCAAATATATCTAAGCATGTGAATCTGTTTGTATATATATATATATATATATATATATATATATTCATACCTATCTACATTTCTATTTTACTCCCTTCCTACTTCACTATATTAGGTATAGGTGCCTCCAATAAATCACTGCTCATTTCCGATACCTCAATATAACTTTAATTTTTAAAAATATAAATGGTTTCTTGAAGCTTTAATTATAATTTTAATTGAAAGACATGAGATTAAATTTACTAATTACAGTAAGCAAAATACCCTAGTTTAGTTCAAACCGAAATTATATTGATCGCAATCAAAAATTTAACTGCTGAAATTTTTTTTTTCAAATATACCACTATTATTGATTGATCGACACATTACGTAAACAGTAGCCAAATTTCTGTTTTAAAAATCTTGCAAAAAAAAATATGCCTCCTTGTCATGTTATCTAAGTCAATTTTTATAACTGAAACTTAACTTTATCTGATTTCAAACAAGTAATAATTGCTTATTGCCTGGAAATTAAGGATGAAAACTTTCTTTTAACTACGGTAGCCCTCTTTATCTGTGTTATCCTAGGTGATAATTGACGTATTGACAGGCGGAAGTTGTCAGGCACACATGTATGGCGTCCGAAAAAGATTTAAAAATTCTTGTAGCTTAAAACGTAACATTTGGGAATTTAAATTTTTTTAGTTGTTTTTTAACTAAATAGTAAAATTGAAAATTTTAACAAAATATTTTCAGCAATTATATAATATTTTATAGCATCTTAGCTTAGATTTATAGTTAGACTATGCTTTCTGAGGGCAATTAGTCCAAACATTTGTTAATTTCTAAGAACAACACGACCCCTACGGAAACTTATGACCCCTATGGAACACCGTACTTAACAAAAATTACCATATTTACACACAAATTTATTTTTTTAATTAATTTAAAAATGAAATGGGTGAACGATTTTTATTAAGCTTTTCAATCTTCGATAGGCAATATAATCATCAATATAATCATCAATTCTTAACTAAAAATGAAATTAAACAACGTTTCCATAAAAGGTTTTTAAAATATTAGAAACACTTTTATGAATTATTATAGTAAAAAATAACAAAATAAAATCAATTATTTCAAAATTGTATTAGTAAACTAAATTTTTTTTCTTCAGACTATAATGTCCTTAATAATTATTATTTATTCCAGCAATTAAAAGTTTATCAAATTAAATTATATCAGAGTTTTATTGCCTTTTTATTTTACTCTTCGGAGTAGATTTTCGGTCAGGTTGCCCATTTTAAAATAAAAAACATAGATGATTTATATGCCCCAATGAGTCCTGCGTTTAACTAATAAAACAATTTTACAGCTAATTAAATTTTATTAAAATTTCATGGATTTACGTAGAGTGGGGGTAACAGACTTAAAAACATATTTTCACCAAGATATTTACAAAATAATAATTTCAAAAATAATTTCATTTATTTTTGAATGAGTACTGAAAGTTTAATTCAAATCTGACAATTATTATTTTGCGAGAATTTCCAAATTAATGTGTTTGTCACTGGGAAAAAAAAGTGGGTTGTGTCATCATTACATTACCCATTGCAAAATAGTCGTAAATTTTTTTAGCAGCTAACTAAAAACAAAATTTGCGAACAAAATTTTGAAAATGTTGGCAGGGATTAAAAAAGTTTTTTGAAAATTAAAAATAACTTGGTCTTTCCTCTTAATAATAAAATAAATATTTTGATGGAAAAAGTGTGTTTTATTAAGTTTATGACCTTTTTATTCATACTTTGCTGTTTCATGCTGTTTTTAGCGATTTTTTGGAGGTACCTAATTAGGTACCTCACCTCATTTTCGATATCTAATTTTTAAACTGAATTTTTAAAAAAGAACAAGTTTTCTTGAAACTTTTATTTTAGTTTTAATTGAAAGCAAAACAATTAAATGTATTATTTCTAGTAAGCCAAATGCTCTCTGGTTTATTTCAAACAGAAATTATATTGATTGGAATATAAAATGTTTGAGATTTTTTTTTTAATATTGCCACCTTTTTTGATCGATCGACCCATTTGTAAACAAATATACTTCTCGGATTTAAAAATCTTGCAAAAATAAAATATATACGTGTGACACATTATATTTAGAAAATTAACAAATTTTATGTTAAATTTATCTGATTTACACAAGTATTACTATTCATAGCTTAAAATTTAGAATAAAACTATTTCTTAATCACTGATTTGAACTTTTTGACCTGTCCGTACATCAAACGTGTTGATAGGTGGCTGATTAGAGATAAGATAAAAAAAAGTGTCTGGCTTTCACAAGTGACACAATTGTACATTTTTTCGGCTAACTCTGACCTTTTAATTTGCACATAGAAATTACAATACAAAATAACTTCAAATACACAAAAAAAAAAAATTATTTTAAAAATATGGAGGCCAAACGATTTATATTAAATTTTTCAATTTTCGATAAGCAATATAATCATCAATTCTTAACTAAAAAATCATTCCTAACCCTAACCCTAACAGTTCTTTGAAGATTTTAGAAATATTTTTAAACTTTAGAATTTATTACAATAACAAAAAAAATGAAAACAATTCTTTTAAAATTTCATTAATAATCGAAACTTTTTTCTTCAGACTATAATATCTTTAATTTTTATTTATTTATGCAATTAAAGGCTCATCAAATTAAATAATATTAGAGATGTATTGCCTTTTTATTTTACTCTTCGGAGTAGATTTTCGAATACAGATGCAAAACGTTTTAAAAAATAGATGATTTATATTCCCCAAGGAGTCCTTCGTTTAACTGATAAAACCATGTACTGCAACAAGGTAAAATTTATTAAAATTTAATGGATTTACGTGGAACAAGGTAACATAGGCAAAAAATATTTTTGCCAAGATTTTTAAATAATAAAAATTTTCAAAGTAATTCCATTTATTTGTGAATGAGGACTGAAAGTTTCATTAAAATCCGCCAATTATTTGATTTTCGCGAGAATTTCCAAATTAATGTGTTTGTCACCGGGAACAAAGTGGGTGATGTCATCATTACGTTTTTAATTGTAAACAGTCGTAACCTTTTAATTACCTGCTAACTCAAATCAAAACAAGATTTTTCTGCTAAGATTTAGAACATGTTAGAAGGGATTCATTTTTTTTTTTAAATAATTGAAATTTAATTTGATTTTTCCTGTTAATAATAATATAAACATTTTGATGAAAACAGTTCGGTTTTATTAAGTTTGCAAACTTTTTTATTCATACTAATCACTTTTCTAGCGATTTAGGTGAGGTATGAGCAAAATACTAACACACAGGAAAATCTCAATAGAAACGAAGAAAAGAGTGCTAGACTGCTACGTGATGTCAGTTCTTCAATACGGCTGTGAATGCTGGACAATATCATCGAAAATGAGGACAAAACTGGAAGCGGCCGAAATGTGGTTCTACAGAAGGATGCTACGGATATCGTGGACTGAGCATACAAGCAACGACAAAGTGTTAGAAAGAATGGCAACAAAAGGAAATTGATGCTGAGCATCAGGAAGAGACAATTGAAGTTCCTGGGACACGCAATGAGGAAGGAGAGCCTGGAGAATCTGATACTGACTGGACAGATAGAAGGAAGGAGAGACAGAGGAAGGCAGCGGATAACATATTTGCAGGGTCTGATCAGGTGGATGACGGAACGGGGGTTGCCAGGAGCAACAAACATACTAAGAGCCACAAGGGATAGGGAGACGTGGATTTCCATGATCGCCTACGTCCTGAAGGGACAGATCACATAGAAGAAGAAAAAGAACTACTGTATATAACTCTGAACATTTCGGTCTGTTAATAAGTATCTATCCATTGATCTTTCTGTCTATCTTAGTCTGTATTTATCCCTCTCTAAATCTCTTCATATCTATCTACGTACGTGAGTCTGACATAATTTATGGTTATCAGCAAGTGAAAAAGCCTAAGTTGCGAGTTACGACTTGACAATATAAACACGAAGCAGGCGCATCAGTTCAAACATCTGGGAAGCAAATTAACATAGGATGAAAAATGCGGCATCATTATTCAAGCACGCATTTGAATTGCGAAATATGCAATCTTGGCCTCCCTTTGTCTGTTCTATAAATACTTTCATGGCTTCTGCTCAGACGAACTCAAGTCACTGATGCCTCCTCAACAGGTGTTTACTCGTACAACCAGACTGGCAACTGGGTCCCACCCATTCACAGTCAGGTTAGCCAAATGCAGACGACAATTCTACTCCTGCAGCTTCTTCTCTCGCACTTCCCGCCTGTGGAACTCGCTTCCGTATTCTTGCTTTCTTGACGGCTACAACCTCCAGAAATTCAAATTCAAAGTCAACACTCATCTACTAACCACTGGACTCTAGCTCTCTCCCCACCCCTGTATAACCTTCCCTTTCTCTCCACCTATGTATCTGTCATCGTACCTGATTTCTCAGTTTTCTATTGTTCCTTTCTAACTAGTTTGTACTCCTCACTCTTTTCTAATTAATCTTTTTACATTTATTTAGCCCCCTGCACATCAGTGGCGTTTCCGCCTTGCTCGGGGTGAAATGATTAAAAAAAAAAAAGTCAGTATTATGCTGTGAATCGGAAAATTTTCGTTAGAAAATAAGAAAATGTAACTTGATTGTTGTGTGGTATTAATCTACTTCTATCGCAGTTTATGTTGCAGAATCTTCTCACAGAAAATCTATAGGCAGCAGAAATGGAGTTCTAATGAAAGATGATGAAAACCCCATGAATGGAAAGTGTAAGCAACAAGGGGATGTGCGTTGTGGTGCTCGGAACGAGAAATCTGGGAGCCGAGTTCGAATTCCAGTCGAATTCCTTGCATTCACTTACGCACAAATACCCTTGGGAAAGGTATTAATTCCTCTCTTCCCTTCCAGTTATGGGTTAAATAATCGGACAGATTGGGTTCTATAACCTTGGTTGGCAACCAGTCTACCGCAGAAAGCAATGGCAACCTAGTGCGGGATAATCTTCTGTCCAGTCTGTCATGTCTCTTTCGAGACATGATCGCCCAAGCGTGTATCACATATGGCACTTAACTGACTGACTGAATATAATAGTTGGAATCATGATTAAACTTCTACTGGTCATAAAGTGGTGGATTGGTTTTTTATTGTTATGAAGTAATAAACTGATCCCCCACTAATTGCTACGTAATAATATAATACATCTTTTCTCTCTTTAGCTATGAGTCAAATAACAGTACAGATTGGATTCTATAGCCTTGGTCGGCAACCAGTCTACCGCAGAAAGTAATGGCAACCTACTGCGGGATAATCTTCTGCCCAGTCAGTCATGTCTCTTTCGAGACATGATCACTCAAGCGTGTATCACGTATGGCATTTAACTGACTGACTAAATATAAAAGCTGGAATCATCATTAAGGCTTCTACCGGTCAGAAAGTGGGGGATCGGTTTTATATTGTAATGAAGTAATAGACTGATCCCCCATTAATTACCACTTAGTAATATAATCTATCTCTTATCACTGAGGCTATAGGTCAAGTAACAGGACAGATTGGCAGCCAGTCTACCGCAGAAAGCAATGGCAACCTACTGCGGGATAATCTTCTGCCCAGTCAGTCATGTCTCGAAAGAGACATGATCAGCCAAGCGTGTATCACGTATGGCATTTAACTGACTGAAGCAGCGAGGAAATCTTAACGAACAGAAAGATTAATTAAACTTGGAATCAGGAAAGCTTATATTATTTTCGAATAAGAAAAACAAGGTCGATGTGTTATATTGAGTCCATGAATAATAGCGCAAGCTAGCAAAAAGTTAAATCTTAACTTGTTTGAATTCTAGATGAAGAATTATCAATTATCATTAATTTAAACTAGTAATTCATTTTATACAGAGTGAACCCCAAAAACGGGAACTTTTGATTTGTCCGTTTGTGATTTTTTCTTGTGGGTTATCTCAAGAGTAAAGTGTACATGACTCGACCAAGAACTCTGGATGAGTTGAAACAGAGAATTCAGGATGAAATTCACAGTATCTCAGCTGGGATCTTGCAGCAGTCAATGAAGAATCTCAACAGCAGATTTCAAGAATGTATTCTTACAGGAAGACGCCATCTACAGGACGTAATTTTTAATTTTTCATTTCATTCATCACCCGTTACACCCAATGGTGTGTAGGGCAGCAAAAAAACTTCTCCACCTCTGCCTATCTTGGGAGGGACTAGTCAATGAACCCCAAGAGTACTGCATGGCTTTCATCTCATTCTCTGCCGAACTTCTTTGTGTCGTTCTTGGTCTTCCCTTTTTTCTTTTGCCATCTGGGGTCCAATGCAGTGCTTTTCTTGTGATTGACTGTGGATCTTTCCGGAGCACATGTCCAATCCATCTCCACCACCTTTTTGTAAGGGTGGTGCCCATGTTCTCTTGCTTGCATCTCCTCAAGAGGTCTTCATTGGAGATCTTCTCTGGCCAAAATATTCTCAGTATTCGTCGGAGGCATATGGTGTGAAAGGATCAAAGTTTGACGAGATCCGCCTTTGTCATTCTCCAGCACTCAGATCCGTAGTGGTGAGTAGATACAACACAGCTCTGGTATAGTAATTTTTAAGAAGTGAAATTTCCATCATTGTTTGTTAAATGGCATGTTTTAAGGTTTCAATAGCTTAGAATAAAATATTTTTTTCCATCACCCTTGGTTTTATTGGATTGTTAAACATTCCCAGTTTTTTTGAGAGTCACCCTGTATCTCTTGCTTTTCTAACAAGTTGTAATACTCTTAATTTGTTTGAATTTCATAAATAAATCAATACCAATTTCTACCTGAATTTCTGCGATAAGGATTTATTAGGGGCGAGCAATAATGGATCAGTATTAAAAATAAGAAGGAGACAAGACAACCTGGTACAAGGCCAACGGAATGAAGACGGCCTATCCACGTAGATTAAGTAAACTCTTCAGTTCGTAATTACGCAAAAGTTACAAGGCTCGACATAAAATCGGGAGAGTACAGCTGCCGAAACATTGTGATAGCAACAACAAACATTAGGAAAGTTCGCATGTCAGTCGGTCAGTCAGTTAAATGATACACGTTTGGGTGATCATGTCTCGAAAGAGACATGACTGACTGGGCAGAATATTACCCGTAGTAGGTTGCCATTACTTTCTACGGTATACTAGTTGCAAGCCAAGGCTATAGAACCCAATCTGTCCTATTCTTTGACTCATAGCTAGACGGAGAAGAGATGTATTATATTATTATATTATATATTATTAGTGATTAATGAGGGATCAGTTTATTACTTCATAACAATAAAAAGAAATCCCCAACTTTATGACCAGTAGAAGCCTTAATCATTATTCAAACTATTATATTCAGTCAGTCAGTTAAGTGTCATATGTGATACACGCTTCGGCGATCATGTCTCGTAAAAGACATAACTGACTGGGCAGAATATTATCCAGCAATAGGTTGCTACTACATTCTGCGGGAGACTGGTTGCCAGTTATGGTTATAGAAACCAGTCTGTTCTGTTATTTAACCTATAACTGGATGGAAGAGACGGATTAATACCTTTCCCTAGAGTATTTGCGCGTAAGTGAATACAAGGAATTCAACTGGAATTCGAACTCGGATCTCCGATTTGTCGTTTGAGTCGGTATCCATTGCACTAGGACACACATTCACGCATGTAATTAGTGTAAACATTATCATTTATCATTATTATTAGTATTACTTTCATCTAGTTAATAATTATTACTTTTGACTGGGTTTTTAATTGGCAGTCATAATCCTTAATGCGATTCATGGATTGATATCTCTTAAAGGCTTAAAGAATTCTTTGATAAACCAAAACAATAGAGTACCACTGGAGTGAAAAAAAAAAAGAAGAAAAACCAGTATGCATGGTTTTCCCCGCCAAAAAGACACAGGCAAGTGATTGAGGCATATACTGAGATTTCAAATTCTAGCAGTTATACTGGTTGCCAGCCAAGGCTACAGAACCCAATCTATCCTGTTATTTGACTAATAGCTACAGGGAGAATAGATGTATTATATTATTACGTAGTAATTAGTGGGGGATCAGTTTATTACTTCATAACAACAGAAAATTTATCCCCCTCCTTATGACCAGTAGAAGCTTTAATCATAATTCCAACTATTATATTCAATCAGTCATTTAAGTGCTATACGTGAAACACGCTTGGGCGATCATGTCTAGAAAGAGACATGACTGACTGGGCAGAAGATTATCCTGCAATAAGTTGCCATTGCTTTCTGAGGTAGACTGGTTGCTGACCAAGGCTACAGAACCCAATCTGTCCTATTATTTGACTCATAGCTAGACGGAGAAGAGGTGCATTATATTTTTACGTAGTAATTAGTAGGAGATCAGTTTATTACTTCATAACAATAGAAAACCAGCCCCCCACTTTATGACCATCAGTTATAGAATTTTATTCTGACGAGCATTTTAACAAATAGGCACGGTGGTGTAATGGACAAGAACTTGTACTGAGGAATCACGTTAGGAAAGCCATGACTACATCTCTTCTGCTCTCAGGTGTAGGGAAATAGCAGCAGAGACCGGTTTCTATAGCCTTGTATGGCAACCGGTCTAGGAGAAAAAAGCTATGAATTCAAAACTACCTTGGTAAACCTGTCCACCTCGCCCAAAGGATAAAATAGTCTGCGTAAAACCTTTAGCTGTAAAATAACAAACAACGTCATCGACGACAACAAACCAAGACATTCACTTGAGTGCTGCAATGGCGAGCGATCATGGATGACCCCTGCCCCACAGGGAGCCATAAGGGTTAAAAAGAAGAGAATTGTAACAAACGACAGTGTGACAAAGAAATTGACAGAGAAACAGAGAACGATTTCTCCTGGAAACAAAATATTAAAACATACGAAAGTATCGTTAGAATGAAAGTGAACTCTCTTGAACTGCCATGTAATCTTTAATCTTTAATCGATAATCTTTAATCTTTTGTATAACTGCGAGAGTCGCCCAATTTTCTCACTGATGAAGACAGGATTTGAAGCAAAGGCGATATGGATCTACCGACGAATGTTTGAGAATAAAAGAAGACGGGTATCTGTCTATATTTCTGAGATGGGGTATTTTAATTATTTAGATTATTTACATTGTTCGGACTGTTGTCCTCATTTTTGTTTTCCTATTCACAACGTTTCAGCCGTTGTACGCTTCGGCATTATTCAGGACCTGTCTATATTTCTAAGATGAGGCATTTTAATTATTTACATTATTTACATTGTTCGTATTGTTGTCCTCATCTTTCTTGTCATATTCACAACGTTTCAGCCGTTGTACGATCCGGCATTCTTCAGGATCTGTCTAGATTTCTGAGATGAGGTATTGTAATTATTTACATTATTTACATTGTTCGGACTGTTGTCCTCATCTTTGTTGTTCTTTTAGCAACGTTTCAGCCGTTGTACACTCCGGCATTCTTCAGGATCTGTCTAGATTTCTGAGATGAGGTATTGTAATTATTTACATTGTTCGAACTGTTTTCCTCATTTTTGTTGTTCAAAGTCACAACTTTTCATTCGTTGTGCGATCCGGCATTCTTCAGGATCTCTCTATATTTATAAGATGAGGTATAGTAATAATTTCCACTAGTTATATTGTTCGGACTGTTGTCTTCATCTTTGTTGTCAAATTCACGATATTTCCGCTGTTGTACACCACGGCCTTCTTATCAAAGTATCTGTAGATATGAAGCATTGAGAGAACTTGAACGAAACTACCACCATCTTTAAATTTGTTGTTTTTCAATTTTTTTTTTTTACTTTTTTCAGTGCAGTCTTATCAATTATTACTTAAAGTTCCCGATTATCAAAAACAATTGGAAAAGATTTCAATATTTAAACAATTTTAGGGGTGGAGGCTCAGTTTCTCATACGTTTATCGATCCTCCATATTGAACCATTCGCGTGGGGGTCGCTTTAATGTGGTTTCTTGGGGACGAGTTGTTGCTCTTATTTTTATCTTTTTCAAGTTTTCTTCAGTTCGTACGATGCCATCTTCCTCGGAAACTCCAAGAATGGCTTTATTCAATAATTTCGCAAAAATTCAGTTGTTGAATATGCGCAAGCAAAAATGTTAATTGCACAGGGTCGATTTACTATAAGGTTGTATGAAAAATTGAGCCCCTCACCCCTAAAGTTGTTTAAATGTTGAAATTTTTACAAATTCTTTTGTCAATCGGAAAGTTTAAAGTTTACTCGATAAGATTGCACTGAAAAAAGTTTTTTTTTTAAAATTGATAATCAACCAATTTACAAGTGGTGGTAATGTCGTACCGGCGCGTGGTTCCAAAACGGAGGCTCGATTTACGATAACGTTGTATGAAAAACTGAGCCCCCCACCCACCTCAAATTGTTTAAATATTGAAATTTTTCTAAATTGTTTTTGTCAATCGAAAAATTTAGGGTTTAATCGATAAGATTGCACTCGGAAAGTTTAGGGTTTAATCGATAAGATTGCACTCGGAAAGTTTAGGGTTTAATCGATAAGATTGCACTCGGAAAGTTTAGGGTTTAATCGATAAGATTGCACTCGGAAAGTTTAGGGTTTAATCGATAAGATTGCATTGAAAAAAATTTTTAAAAATGAAAAACAACAAAATTAAAGGTGGCAATAGTCTCCTTCAGGTCCGCCAAGCATTGTAATTATTTACATTGTTAGGACTGTTTTCCTAATCTTTAGTGCCCTATTAGCAACGTTTCGGCCGTTATACACTCCGGCCTTCTTAATGGTCTGTCTATATTTTTGAGATGAGGTATTGTAATTATGTAAACTGTCGACATTATTCGGACTATTGTTGCCATATTCACGACGTTTCGGCTGGTATCTCCCTTGTCTCTTCTTCCTGCAGCAGAGGTAAATAAAAAAATTACTTAGTTGAGTTCAAAGGTTATAACCGATACTGAAACAACTGCAAGCGGATTATCTCATAAAACTGGAACAAAATAAACGAAATAACCTGAAGAAAGTCGGAACGTAAAAAGGCTGAAACGTCGAGAAATATGAGGACAGAGGATGAGGAAAGAGTGTTTCGAAAATATAACACCCAAAAAGACTTAACAAAACAAGAAAAATATTTGTTTTGTTTTTAGTTTATAAACATTTTGCATGTTATACAAAGTCAGAAACTATTCTAGACTGTAAGAATGTTTGGAAAATAATAATAATTTACTTATACATGTCGTAATAATTAACCCATACCTGGGGGGAAGAAGAAGTAGATTCATACCCTCTCAGAAGCTGTTTCTACGGAAGTGAATATAACCTACTGGAATTTGAACGTGTTTCTTTTCATTACCCGAGCCATTATCCTTAAAATTACTCGCCCATGCAAGCTTATAGGACATGGTATTTCCAATGGGTCACCTATCTACGTACTGACCAACTTGATGTTATTGCAGAACTGATTGAAGGGCAAAAAGAGCAGCAATTCACGGGAAGTTGTGAAGAGCCATGATCGCCTACGTTCTAAATAGACATAGTATATAAAAGAAGAAAACCGTTTATCATAAGGCGTTTTTCTGAATCGTGTCCATGTCTAGACGATGCCAAGATACATTTACAAAATGCTAGTAATCTCCGTGGCTGGAGATAACCTTTCAAATCAAGCTGATGCAACATTTTACTAAAGGATTCTTTCTCCAAGAATTAAAGCAAATCCTCTCTTTCAGTCAGTGCCATGTGTGATACACGCTTTGGTGATCATGTCTCGAAAAAGACATGACTGACTGGGCAGAAGATTATCCCGCAGTAGATTGTCATTGCTTTCTGTGGTAGACTGGTTGCTAGTCAAGGCTATAGAACCCAATCTGCACTGTTATTTGACTCATAGCTAGAGGGAGAAGAGGTGTATTATATTATTAAGTAATAATTAGTAGGGGATCAGTTTATTACTTCATAACAATAAAAACTGATCCCCACTTTATGCCCAGTAGAAGTCTTAAGCATGATTCCAACTATTATATTCAGTCTGTCAGTTAAATGCTATACGTGATACACGATTTGTGCGATCATGTCTCGAAAGAGACATGACTGACTGGGCAGATGATTATCCCGCAGTAGGTTGCCATTGCTTTCTGCGGTAGACTGGTTGCCAGCCAAGGCTATAAAACCCAATCTGTGCTGTTATTTCACCCATAACTGTAGAGAAGAGGCAGATTAATACATTTCCCAAGGGTATTTACGCGTAAATTAATGCAATGAATTTAACTCGAATTCGAACACGGATCCCCAGTTTCTCGTACCAATCCGATATTCACTAAACTACAACGCACATTAAGAAGGGGCTTACGGCCATATCACGTTGAATACACCGGTTCTCGCTCGATCACCGAAGTTAAGCAACGTTGAGCCTGGGCAGTACTTAGCTGGGTGACCGCTTGGGAATACCAAGTGCTATAAGCATGGCAAAGGACGCGTTTCAGAAGATTAGCAAAATACTAACACACAGGAAAATCTCAATAGAAACGAAGAAAAGAGTGCTAGACTGCTACGTGATGTCAGTTCTTCAATACGGCTATGAATGCTGGACAATATCATCTAAAATGAGGACAAAACTGGAAGCGGCCGAAATGTGGTTCTACAGAAGGATGCTACGGATATCGTGGACTGAGCATACAAGTAACGACGAAGTGTTAGAAAGAATAGCAACAAAAAGAAAATTGATGCTGAGCATCAGGAAGAGACAACTGAAGTTCCTGGGACATGCAATGAGGAAAGAGAACCTGGAGAACCTGATACTGACTGGACAGATAGAAGGAAGGAGAGATAGAGGAAGGCAGCGGATAACATATTTGCAGGGTCTGATCAGGTGGATGACGGAACGGGGTTTGCCAGGAGCAACAGGAACAAACATACTAAGAGCCACAAGGGATAGGGAGACGTGGAGATCCATGATCGCCTACGTTCTGAAGGGACAGGGCACATAGAAGAAGAAGAAGACGGATGTGCGTTGTGGTGCAGTGGATATCGACTCGGAAAGAGAAATAGGTGAGCCGAGTTCGAATTCCAGTTGAATACCCTGCATTCACTTAAGAACTGGTACCCTTGAGAAAGGTATTAATCCGTCCCTTCCCTCTAGTTATGGGTTAAATAACATGGTAGGACTTGGAGACCCTGCCCTTAAAAACAAATCCCTCAATCTTGGTACTCAAAAAGAAAAAAACTATTAGTAGACGAAAAACTTATATAAAAACAACAATAAATTGTTGAAAAGAAAAAGCTATCACCAGAAATAAATAAATAACATTTAGTTGGCAATAAATGACCCGCTGAGGTTGATTTGCCAGAAAACAAAAACAACCAACCAGTCATATCTATCTATCTTAATCTGTTTTTTATATCTCGTTAAATAGATTTATATATCAATCTCTGTGTATATATATATATATATATATATATATATATATATATATATATATATCTTTCACTATTCCAATATATATCGCGTCGCATCTCTGTCGATTCTAGTCTATTCATATCTATCTATCTATCTATCTATCTATCTATCTATCTATGTTAATCTATTCTTATCTCCTTCTAAATGTATTAATAAATGACCCGCCGAGGTTGATTTGCCATAAAACAAAAACAACCAACCAATCATATCTATCTCTCTTAATCTGTTTTTTATATCTCCTTAAATAGATTTATATATCAATCTCTGTATATATATATATATATATATATGCCTCTCTATCTTTCACTATTCCAATGTATATCGCGCCGCATCTCTGTCGATTGTAGTCTATTCATATCTATCTATCTATCTATCTATCTATCTATCTATCTATCTATCTATCTGTCTGCCTACCTATCTATCTATCTGTCTTTCTGTCTGCCTATCTATCTATCTATCTACCTATCTATCTATCTATCTATCTATCTATCTATCTATCTATCTATGTTAATCTATTCTTATCTACTTCTAAATATATTAATAAATGACCCGCCGAGGTTGATATGCCATGAAAAACAAAACATCCAATCAACATTAAGAAGGTGATACTTCTATTCTAAACAGACTGGCATCACAGCAACAATAATGTTTTGTTGGACTCATATTATCCCATTTTTCTTTCGTTGACAAGATGCATCTAATCAACGTGACAAGTTCTGGAGATATTGAAAATTACCGAATAAATTATGGGACAAAGAATTTCAAAATGGTGTGGGTGTTGCGAGAAAACATTTGAAAAAATGGAAATAAAAGGTAAAAACCAGTTAAGAAATGTAAAATAGCAATGGATTCATTATCAACATAAAGTTATACGATGCAAATGTTCGCAACCTCAATTTTATTATAATTTAATGACAACGAGAGAAAAATAATTTAAATTGTATTGATCTTAATAACATTCGAAAATAATTCAAGGTATTATAAAGCGACCATTCCTCATTTTAGATAGGAAAAAAAATGAAAATAACGAATTATGTCAATTGTTATTAGCTTTTAACAAGGATTTCTTTCATGTTGTCTTGATTTTCAACCAAGTACTAATAGTCTAATAGTCAAGTACTAATTCTAATAGTCCAAGTAATAATAGTCTTAAGTTTTCTAATTTTTTTTAGATCAAACATTGGCAATTATTATTCATTTCTCACTAGTATTTCTTTCATTTTATTTCTTTTGATGATCCACGAAGTAGTAATAGTTTGAAGTCGTCTGAATTTCTTAGATTAATAATAATAATTGTTATTCATTTTAGACATGCATTTATTTAATCTTTTTTCTCTTGCTTTTGCATCTGGTAATAGTCTTAAATTGATTGAATTTATAGATGAAGCATTTGCAATGATTTTTTTAACTAGTATTTCTTTTAAATTATTTGTCTTTTTTTTACGCCAAGTAATAATTGTCAGAAGATACCCGAATTTCTAATATGAAAAATTGTCCATGATTATTAGTAACTGGTGAGCCCATGACGTGAAAAATGATGGCATAATATTTATAGCAATATGAGCAATATTTTTTTTTAATCATCTCACCCCAAGCAAGGCATTCCACTGCCACTATTGCGCATGGGGCTACATAGGGGAAGGTAAAGGGAAGGAGTGGTTAGACATAGGGAATGTCAGGAGGAAGGTGACAGATGAGTAAGGATACCGAGGATGAGGGTTGGGCAGATGGGAAGAGTGTTTGATAGAATGGGAGCAGGTTAGTGTGTTAGGAGGTGTCTATTGACCTTACATTTAAATTCCTGGAGATTGTAGCCGTTGGGGAAGCAATCGTGTGGAAGAGAATTCCACAGTCTGGAAGTGCGAGAAAAGAAACTGTTGGAGTAGAAGTTACGGCTGCATTTTATCGGTTTCACTGTAAAAGGGTGGGATCTAGTTGCTAATCTAGTATCTCGTGCAAATTCGTATTTAGGGGGCACCAGTGATCTAAGTTAATCGGAGCAGAAGCCGTGAAAGTATTTATAGAAGAGAGACAGGGAAGCCACGTCGCGCCGGTGGGAGAGAGACTGCAGGCGGTCTGCCAAGTCGGTATCTATCACATTACAGACCCTCCTCTGAACCTTATCGAGAAGCCCGAGGAGAACAACAGGGGCACCCGACCAGATATGACAGCAGTATTCAATGCACGGGCGGATGGTAGATTTATATATGTGCAGGATAGATTTAGACGGAAAAAACTTCCGGGCCCTACACAGAGAACCGACTTTCATAGCAGCGGATTTAGAAATGGATTCGATATAGTCATTCCATTTGAGGTCAGCTGAAAGTGTGAGACCAAGGAGGCGTAGTGTTTTACTCTCTGGGAGGCAAGCCTGGTCCATGCTAATGGGAGGTAGGTGAGATTGTCGATGATGGTTAATTGAGAGTAGCTTCGTTTTAATGCCGTCTCATATAACGTCAACATGTATATTGATGTACCTACTATTGAGTATCTTACATTAAGACAGGGAAAAAATAAAACAAACCTTCTAAGCGTGACAACGGTCTTTATTATAATTGAAATATATATATATATATATATTGTCATCCGTAGACAGATTTGTTTCGCCGTATCACAGTATATATATGAATTCTTCACTACTCGACGATTTTTTTTTAATCGTGTCACCCCAAGCAAGGCATTCCACTGCCACTATAGCGCAGAGGGTTACATAGAGCGATTGGGTATGGGAAATGTCAGAAGGAGGGTGATAGACGACTTAGGATGTACATAGGGAGAGAGTTGGAGAGAGTGGGTGTGAGTTAGTGTGTTAGGAGGTGTCTATTGACCTTACGTTTAAACTCCTGGAGGTTGTAGCCGTCGGGGAAGCAAGCATGCGGTAGGGAATTCCACAGGCGGGAAGTGCGAGGAAAGAAGCTGTTGGAGTAGAAATTGCGGTTACATTTCATCGGTTTCACTGTAAAAGGGTGGGACCTAGTTGCCAATCTAGTCTCTCGTGCAAATTCACATATAGGGGGCACCAGTGATTTAAGTTCGTCAGAGCAGAAGCCATGAAAGTATCTATAGAAGAGGCACAGGGAAGCCACGTCAAGCCGGTAAGAGATATACTGCAGGCGGTCATCCAAGTCGGTATCAATCACATTAGAGATTCTTCGCTGTATTTTGTCAAGAACCCCGAGGAGAATAGAAGGGGCACCCGACCAGATGTGGTAACAGTACTCAATACACGGGCGGATGGTGGATTTATATAATTGCAGGATAGATTCAGGCGGAAAGAATTTCCGGGCCCTGCACAGAGAGCCGACTTTCATAGCTGCGGATTTAGCAATGGATTCGACGTAGTCATTCCACTTGAGGTCCGCTGAGAGTGTACTGCAAAAAAATAATAAGTCGTAGTTAAAGAGCAAACAGACGACAAGAGCTTTCATAACTGGTAGTGAAGAGATTGAACTAAGCCGCTGATGACTTGCTATTGTTGCTCCAGTGGACTGAACCGACGCTGCCTCACTATTATCTGTTTTGAGCGTTACATGATGGAAATCTATCTATCTATCTATCTATCTATCTATCTATCTATCTATCTATCTATCTATCTACAACCGAGTATAGGGTACGTATGGATGGAATAATATTCCTTATCCAAAGAAACACTATTCTTAAAAAAGTGCTCAATACAAAGTCGAGCTAATAATATTTATTCAGAAATTATAACATGGATATGTTATAATATCGGTACAAAAGTAGCTATTTTGTTTCGACACTTGACATGACAAGACACAAGTAGGATCGAAACAAAATAGCTACTTTTGTTCTGATATTATAACATATCCATGTTATAATTTCTGAATAAATATATATTGTTTAATTACAATGGTTTTTATTATATTAGGGAGGATAGTATTGTCAACTGTGATTATTTAAAGTTTGGTATGAAAAAATTAAACAAGTGACAATGAAATTCAAAATGAAACAAGCTCTCTCAAAAAAAGAACAGCCTATTCCAAAATATGTGGGCACCTCGACGTGGTGTAATGATTAGTAAGCTTGTCTTCCTATTACAACTGAGTAGTGAGTTCGATTTTTACTGGTACCCAATACTTTCGGCTTTGTGCCACATCTAAGCGGCGCTTAGAAAATCAACTATACCAAAATATGTGTATGTCTCTTTTGCCTGTAATGCAATTAATTCTTAAAAAAACACTACAAAGTATTTGTTTTATAAATTATTTTGGTATCGAGCACGTGCTCTCTACAATGAAAACGCAAAACAATTATGCAAAATGAATTTCATGACAATTCTACATTTTCTGGGTTATTGAAAGTGATTTTCATTTTTGGAAATTAAGTTTTGTAATTAAAACTGTTTTAACAAAAACTGACCTCACGAAGTCACTTAAAAATAAAATACGAATTGAAGTCATATTATAATGATTTTTTTTAAAATTCAAAGTAATTTCTTTACTTTTCTATCCTGAGTTACAAGTGAAAGAGGAAAATCATTTCTCACCATTTAGTTTCGATAAAATAAAAAAAATTTTCATTGCTGATAATCAGAAACTTCTAAACTGTATTCTGTTTTTTTTCTTTCTCGTGACTACTGCAAAGCTGGGATAGTGTGGAGGGATGGAGAAAATGTCAGTTTGTGCAAATGGATGTCGGAACAACGTTTAGGAAAGACAACAAAAAGAAAACATTATTGAGAGATACAAATGATAGAAAATAGAGGAGAAACAACAAGACAAAATGAATTATTATCTACAAATATCAGGGAATTGTGGAGGGCCATGATCGTCAACGTCCTGAAGAGACACGGACATGAGAAAAAGAATAATGAGCTTGAATAAATGGATGGCTGAACAGTGTTTGAGAGTGATAAAAACAAAGTAAAATTAATTAACAGCTACAAAGGATAGAAAGTAGTGGAGAACCATGATCTTCAACTGTTCTGAAGAAACACGGCACATAAAAGAACAGATTTTTAACAGGTAGAAAAGAATGGCGGGTGCTGTACACTGACTTCATATTCGTTAGTGTTAATGTCAAACACCTTAATAAGTATCTCTTACCATATTTATCAACATTTGCTGCCAAGTTTCCAGTTGAAACCGCCAGGAGTCGTGGTGAGCGTTTCTCCGCGTGGCAATGCTTGTGAGGCTGACTACTCGCCTATGTTATATGGGAATCTAGAGAATGAATGTTTATAATGGAATAGCATGATATTTATCTGCTGCGGTTAAAACAAATGATTATTGTATGAAAATATTTTCATTGCTGCTTACAGTAGAGTTTCTGATAAATAAAATTGTCTAATTTTCAAACAGGAACTATTAGTAATTACGCAAAGCAATAAATCGATAAAAAGCTACGAAGAATAACAAAAATAAGCTCATCCCTCTCGTTAATATGATCACTGGGCACTGCTGGGTAAATTTACGCGTAGGAAGGTTTGAGTAAATTGTTTACCTAATTGCAATAGAGAAGAAATCATTAGACACCAATCTTCTTTTTAATATATAGGGTCTGCAATGAAAGAATGGCATACCAGTTAATCGGGGTTTCCGCTGATTTTAACTGACTCTTTAGATATTACCACCACATAATAGGCAATAATTATCTTCGATATTTTGAGTATCGAATAATCTGACTGATTGTTGGATGTTTTTTGTTTTGCCTCATATCTATGAGTTATTTAATGCCAAAATCTAGCTATTTTATATTTTGCTTTAGAAATAATAATGCTTTCAATGATACAAGTATCACTAATTAACCCATAGATAAGGAGAGAAGAGGCGGATTCATATCTTTTTCAAATGTATTTATCTTTATCATGTAAATATAAAGAAGCTAATTGCAAATAGAATGTGCGTTGAGGTGCAGTGGATATCGACTCGGAACGACAAATCGGGGAGCCAAGATCGAATTCCAGTTGAATTCCTTGCATTCACTTACGCACAGAGATCCTTGGGTAAGGTATTAATCCGTTTGTCCCCTCTAGTTACGGGTTAAATAGTAGGACACGTTAGGTTCTATAGCCTTGGCTGGTAACAAGTCTACATGATTACACACAAACCGTGTATCACGTATGACATTTAACTGACTGACTGAATATAATAGTTAGAATCATGATCAAGGCTTCTAATGTTCGTAAAGTGGGGGATCGTCTTTCTATTGTTATGAAGTAATAAACTGATACCCCATTAATTACTACTTAATAATATAATACATCTCTTCTCCCTCTAGCTATGAGTCAAATAACAGGACAGATTCGGTTCTATAGCCTTTGCTGACAACCGGTCAACTACAGAAAGTATTAGCAACCTACTGTGGGTAACTCTTCTGCTCAGTCAGTCATGTCTCTTTCGAGACATGATCGCCCAAATCGTGTATCTTGTATGGCACTTAACCGACTGGTCATAAAGTGGGGGGTCGGATTTCTATTGTTATGAAGTAATAAACTGATCGCCCCTAATTACTACATAATAATATTATGCATCTCTTCTTCCTCGAGCTATGAGTCAATTAATAGACATATTTGGTTCTATAGCCATGGTTGGCAGCAAGTCAACTACAGAAATTATTAGCAACCTACTGTGGGTAAATCGTCTGGCCAGTCATTCATGTCTCTTTCGAGACATGATCGCCCAAAAGCGTGTATCACGTATGGAACTTAACTGACTGAATTGCAATTGGGATTCAGATCCCCGATTAACAATTTCGAGTCCTTATCTATTTTACCATCTACACATCCAAATTTATGGCACCTGGTATACACAAGCGGTCACTCATCTAATTACTGACCAGGCTGAATTTTGCTTAACTTCGGTGATCGTGCTTGAACTGTTGTTTCAACGTGAAATGAACCTAAGCCTCGGCTTGATTGGAGGAGAATATGCAAACAGACATTTGATTCTATCATTGATCGGTATCTTTCTCACCACTGATCTCGCTAAATGAACTGTTTTAAACATGTTTGTACTGTATGGATACAATTATATGTTGCATTTTATAAATGAAAAACTTAATAAGGCTAACCAAATGCGGTTTGATAGGAAGTAATGAAACATTAAGAGATTATTTCAGAAAAGAAGTTAATGAAGACACATCGGTGACTCCACTCAGACGAGAGTGGCTGAACAAACAGTATATAAATATAATTAATCATTCAACCACGGCAGTGTTTGAATATATTCTTAAGTCCGATATTCAGTGAATCTAAGCAGCTTTCAAGCTTCACATCTGATTCTGCTTTCTATCAAGCTTTTTAAAGTTTACAGGGTTAGATAGGACACCTCCTTAGCTACCTTTTGAATTTTGGTTTAGTAGACAAAACGTTACACTAGAATATGTGAAATCCGAAAAGGGAGACTAATGACATAAGTACGTAAGTGAGTGAGTGACTAACGCTTCTAATAATAAATCCTATTCTTTACAACATTTTTCTCTTTAATATTTTTGCATGTGGTTTTCAACATTTAAATTCTGATGATATCTTTTATCATTTTTGTCAATCAAACTTTGCTTATCACTTATAATTTTATCAGAATTTCTTATCGGAATTAGTGATCAATCTTTTATTGTATTTTTAAATCAATTGTATTTAATTTTTTAAATTATAAATCAGCATTAAATTTATATTAAATTAATAGCAATATCTGGAAAAATCATGGATTACATGGAAAAATGCGAGTAATATTCTTAAGATTACATTAAACCTGGAAAAGAACAAGACAAGTTATTAAACCTGGAAAAGTAAAGGAAAATATATTCTAGTGAAGTAAAAAATAAGAAATTTCTTACGTAAAATATTGCAGCTAAAAATAAACTTTGAATGCAACATTTTAAGTTAGAAATTTCTTATTTTTTTACTTCATTAGAATATATTTTCCTGTACTTTTCCAGGTTTAATAACTTGTCCTGTTTTTTTCATGGTTTAATATAATCTTAAGAATATTACTTTTTAGCACGCATCTTTCCATATAGTCCACGATATTTGCATTTATAAGTTAAACTTAACATCCGTTATGCTTTACTCTCCTCCTATCTAATCTTTTTCTTTTATGTAGCCCCCACCCCCTGCGAATCTGGCCATAC
Organism: Ascarosepion bandense; assembly: GCA_037127315.1. NCBI lineage: Eukaryota > Metazoa > Mollusca > Cephalopoda > Sepiida > Sepiidae > Ascarosepion > Ascarosepion bandense. The sequence goes on along the minus strand of JBBBDQ010001992.1, from coordinate 1,028,925 downwards.
CGCCTTGCTTGGGGTGAAACGATTAAAAGAAATAATAAAAAAATAATTCTGGGACAACATTTGTGAAAAATGTATGACAAAATTAAAAACGTTTTCGTGTGATGTGTTTCGTTCTTGATGACTTCCGAGGACTAAATTTGTTAGGTTGGTGCGACTACACATGAACGCGAACGCGAAATGCTGGACTTTATTTTATCGACTGTAATACCAGTCTTAAAATTTCATATTAGACCTCAAGGAATTTAAAGAGAATCTAAACTTAATTTATAAATACAACTTTATCTGGATGTGTGTGTGTGTCCGTTACCTATAGACTCCGAAACGGCTGAACCGATTTTCTTGAAAATTTACACAGTTGTACTATAAGCGTCTGCGAGTGTTCTTAGCTAGGTTTTGTGTCGAGGTACCCTCGATAAATATCAAAAATCGAAAAAATCGAGTTATAGAAGGTGTGGTCCAATTTTAATCAAATTTGATACACTTATAGACAAAGACATAAGAAACGATATTCAGAAGTTTCAAGGTTGCAGTCCTTACAATAGTGCAGAAAATCGATAATATATATGGGCGAGTTTCGATCCCGGCCAGAAGCAAGTGAATGTGTCTAGCCACACTGATGAGCTGTGATACAGCGGAACAGGATTGTATGTGGATGACTAATATATTATGCTCTCATTACGATTGAGCTCTCTGGAGAAGAAAATTATAAAAACAGTTTCCACCTGCTATATGCGTAACTCTTCAAAAATGAATTGAATTCTTTCGGTGACTGGCGTGTGTATACACTGCTTCTATACAACACGTTAAAATTTCCATTCTCTTATTCCATGCTCCTATGGCTTAGGAAGTAGCGACTCCGATTGACACCAAATCGGTCGAGTTTCGATCCCGGCCAGAAGCAAGTGGCTGTGTCTAACCACACTGATGAGCTGTGATGCAGCAAAACAGGCTTGTATGTGAATGACTAATATATATATAAAAGTCAAGATGTTTGTGTGTCTGTTTATCTGTATGTCCTTTATACAAATCCACAATTTTTATCCGATTCTCACCAAACTTCAAAATTTTACTTATATCCATTCATTTTTCTTTTAGTCTACGGTTTCGCTTTAACTGGAAACACCTATTGCTTTTTAGTTTTTCGTGCCAACGTCCAAAGTGTCTGAGCTCCAGGACCATGGATTAGTTTTAAAGCTTTCATTACACCCGAGCAACGCGGGGCTATACTGTTAGTATTATAGGAACACAAAAGGGACATTTCACAAAACAACACATCAAATGCGTTGCTTGCCCATGTTAATGAGACTGATTACAATTTTGACATAAACATTGCTACACTGTTCAAAGAACAAAAAATTCACTACGACGAAAACATTTAGAGGGTCCCTGGCTCTTATAACACTTCTCAATTTTTAGGAAATCTTCTATTATTGCACATATCTACATTATTATTAGATATCTACAAACAAAAGTGATCCAAAGAATTACAATGCAAATAAAACGGAATAGAAAAAATTAAGAAGTAACACATTAATCAATAAATCTCGGACATGAATTATAGACTGCGCCAGTAATAAAAATCCATATAATTTTTATGAAGCACTAACATTTAAAATTTGGGGCAGTTCGGATTAGTAGTTGACAAATTAAAGTTATTTAAGTGAAGCTACTGTTGCAAATTTTAAAAACAATGGAAAATCCGAATTTCGTGTGTTAATAAAGCATTACTTTCTGATGGCAAAAATACTGTTCAAGCAAAGCAATGGCTTGATAAGTGTTATTCGGACACCGCTTTGTTGGAAACAACAGTTAAAATGGGATATGTTGACTTTAAACTTGGCTCCAATGAAGAAATGATATCGGAAACTGAGGCATATTTTGAGGCCAAAGACAAATCGTTCTACAGAAAAAGGCACCGAATTGTTAAAAAAGCATTTGAATTAATGTGTCACTCTAGAGGGAGATTATGTTGATGAATAAAGTCGAATTCTCAACCAAACAGAAAAATCAAAAACAACAATAGAAAACGAAACATTATCTGGTTCAACCCACCATTTAATTTTGAGGTAAAAACCAAAATAGGACAAATATTTTTAAACTAATAGACACTTTCCCAAAAAATCAAAACTAAACAAATTTTTTAACAGAAATACAATCAAACTAAGCTATAGTTGCACTAATAATTTAGATAATTCCATAAAAAAACAAAACACCAGAGACTTAAATAGCAACGGACAAAACAAAATCATCAACAAAGAATGCAACTGCAGAGACAAAAATAAAAGTCCACTGCAACACAAAAGAAATCATTTACAAGGCAAAGGTCAGTCAGTTAGTCAGTTAAGTGCCATACGTGATACACGCTTGGGCGATCATGTCTCGAAAGAGGCATGACTGACTGGGCAGAAGATTATCCCTCAGTAGATTGCCATGGCTTTCTGCGGTAGACTGGTTGCCAGCCAAGATTATAACTGGAAGGAAGAGACGGATTTCCCAAGGGTATTTGCGCGTAAGTGAATGCAATGAATTCAACTGGAATTCGAACTCGGCTCCTCGATTTCTCGTTCCGAGCCGATATCCACTGCACCACAACGCACATTCTTTTTGGGCTCAACCAAAGACACCTTTAAGACCAGGTGGTTTAATCACAGGTTTACATTTAAAATAGAAAAATTAAAAAAACAATACAAAATTGGCTAGCCACGTGTGAAAATTAGAATCAAAATGTGGAAAATACCCAGAAATAACGTAGAGCATTCTAAAAACAGCCAAGCCTTACAATGGTGGTCAAATATGTAGACGGTGCCTAGAAGAAAAATTAGAAATTATGATATTCCCAAATAAAGACGAACTGTTAAATGAAAGAACAGAAATTATGATTAAATGCATCCACACTAAAAAATACCTCTTAGGTTCTTACAACCATGGATGAAAACGCCATAACCCGTTTTAATCTAAAAATTGCGCGTTCATAAATTCCCTGCAACGTGAGCGTTCAAATAAAACACTGTTACAAGAGCGTTCTTAAAAAGAAAAACGGTAAACGGTAAAATCAGTTATTAAATATCGCCTGAAGACACAACTCATCGTAGAAACATGGGTAGCGAAATCACTCGTTTAAAAATGGAAATATATATATATATATAATATGATATATATATATATATATATATATATATATGTGTGTGTGTGTGTGTGTGTGTGTGTGTGTGTGTGTGTGTATAAGTGTGTGTATGTATGTGTGTAAGTTAATAGTTATTTTATACAAGTGTGTATGTACAGTTATACGAGTGTAGATTGTGTCATAAGGGGATGTTTAGTTATAGACTGGACTCATCTGTATGTGTGATTAGGGCAGAGGAACCAGCGAGTGTATATTTTTCCTTCCCCACGCACGTATTAACCGGCTTACTTTATACAAAATGTGTGTTTTTAGATAACTGTTTCCATCACCGAGTTAATTGCACTAAAGTATTTGTCTCTATTCAAAATCCATTTTACTGACATAAAGCGTTTGATAGGAAGTAAATTGAATTGTTCTCATATATCGTTCGAAGACAAACCCATAGAAGCAATTTTTTAATTGGTATAGCCTACAAATATATTATACTAGCAGTATAGCCCGGCGTTGCTCGAGTGTAATGAAAGCTTTAAAACTAATTCATGGTCCTGGAGCTCAGACTCAACCTAAAGAATATTTGTGTGAAGTTTGATGATAATCGGATAAAAATTGTAGATTTGTATAAAAGGCACACACAGAGATAAACAGACACACACACAAACATCTTGCCTTTTATATATATATATATATATATATATATATATATATATATATATATTATCGATTTCCTGCACTATTGTAAGAACTGCAACCTTGAAACTTCTGAATATCGTTTCTTATGTGTTTGTCGATGAGTGTATCAAATTTGATTAAAATCGGACCACTCCTTCTATAACTCAATTTTTTCGATTATCGATTTCCGATATTTCTCGGGGGTACCTCGACATAAAACCTAGCTCAGAACACTCGCAAACGCTTATAGTGCAACTGTGTAAATTTTTAAGAAAATCGGTTCAGCCGTTTCGAAGTCTATAGGTAACAGACACACACAGATACATACACAAAGACAAAGTTCCATTTATAAATAAGTTTAGACATCACCAATTTTGGCTCATATAATAACGTCTCTTCGCTTTTTTTTAAGAAAATAACGTGTTAATATCAATATACTCTTATCTGTGAACGATAGTTGATTTATATTTTGAAATGAATGTAAGAAATAAGAAAATTGGTGAATTTCAACGAGAGCAAATAATAGAATGACATCTATGTAGCAAGTGAAATAGAGAAATTGCTTGGTTTTTCCAGGTTAAACAAACGCTTAATAATAGCACCTTCATTTATCCATCACACACAATGGTGCATAGGGCAGCAACTTTTTGTTGCTGTTTATGTAACAACTGTTTTTTTACGGGGCAGGGTTGTTAGCCCTGCACCCAACCCCCAAACCTGGAGGACCATTCTTGGTCCTTACATTTACAGCACCTTGTATTCCCAAATGGTCACCCATTTAAGTACTGACCAGGCTCGATGTTGTTTTAACTTCGGTGCATTCAACACGAGATAGCCGTAGACTATTAATAATATAGTCACAAGACTTAATAAAGAGGGGCGTTGTTGTGTGGAACAACGTTCAGAAAGACCAAGCATAGTGTCTGTGCAAACGAAAAAGCTTAAATGGGAAATCACTAGAAGCCGTCATCAGAGCGTCAAAGGTTTTGCCAACAGCATGGAAATATCGCCATATGCTGGAAGAAAGATTTTAAAAGACCTAAACTATCAAAGAAAAGCAGCAATAAAGAACATTTTGATTTCAGAGGTTAACACTCTAGGGCCATTCGTATCATATTTGATACAGTATGAAAACAAGCCTTGAAAGAAAGATTTTCCTGAAAAATTTTTTAAGAGAAATATTTTATAAATTTCAAATGAAAGCAGTACTGACTGCTCAGTCAATGAATACCAAATGTTTCCTTATAGGGAAATACCAAATGTTTCCTTATAGGGAAATACTGTATCAAATATGATACGAATGGCCCTAGAGGGTTAACAAGAACAGGTGTATGGACTGAGTGAGAGAATTCGAGAGCAAAGGTTATGATTTTTGACAATCTGTAATTTGGTCAGTTGAAAGTAAATTCTGCTAGTATTCAAAATCGAGCCAGGTTTGCGTTTAGAGAAATCAGAATGAGACTTGGAACACTGAAAGTCTGCAGGCGACTGTGAAACATGGAAGGATTTGAGAAATGATGTAATCGGCTGTCTGGTTTGGGTTGAAATCTGAGTTGATTCTTGTTGACGAACGGTTTTCATGGTGAAAAGCACTGTCAAATATTAGACAACGGGTTATTCCCATTATCTAAAAACAATCAGATTGGCAAGAATGTCTGCCTTTTTCAAGAAGACGTAGCGCCGTATAATACAAGCGAAAGGCCTAGAAGGAATAACAAGGAATCAAGTCACCTACCATGGGTAGACCAAAGTCCTGTCATGAATCTAATAGAGTACGTTTAGGAGCACCTTGACCGAAAACTTCTAGTGCGTGCAATCAAAATCAGGTCAGTGTTAGCCCTTAAAGAAACATTGCTAAAAGAGTGGCAAAATATGGATTAGACAATTGTTGATAACTTGATAAAATCCATGAAAAATTGAATACAAACACTAAAGTTAACAAAGGAAGTACCTACCTTATACCAAATACTGTTTATTTATGTTGAGTTACCGAAGTAAAATTTGAATATATATATATACAAGACGTTAAAATTTCCCTTCTCTGACCCCATGCGCCGATGGCTTAAGGAGTAGAGTCTCCGACCGACTGACACCAAATCGGTCGAGTTACTATCCCGGTCAGAAGTAAGTGGATATGTCTAGCTACACTGATGAGCTGTGATACAGCGAAACGGGCTTGTATGTGGATGACTAATATATATATATATATATATCACGTTGAATACAGCGGTTCTCATTCGATCATCGAAGTTAAGCAACGTTGAGCCTGGTCAGTATTTAGATGGGTGGCCACTTGGGAATACCAGACGATGTAAGCGTTCAGTGACGGATGTGCGTTGTGGTGCAGTGGATATCGGCTTGGAAAGAGAAACCAGTGAGCCGAGTTCGAATTCCAGTTGAGTACCCTGCATTCACTTCAGCACTGGTACCCTTGGGAAAAGTATTCATCCGTCACTTCACTCCAGTTATGGGTTAAATAACAGGATGGGGCCTGGAGGCAACCCATCCAGTGTTGGTGTCACAATAAAAACAACCTTGGTAGCCCTGGCGAAGCATAAAGTATTCAGCTATTTGATAAGATTATGAATTTCGCTGCAAACTGCTGCGCCAGGGTTCCAAATGCACAGGGGATACTGGGGGGTGTAGTGAGTTCTATCTCGGCCAAGGCCGCACAACGATATATATATATATATATATATATATAGTAGGAGCCATAATATAAGGAACGGAAACAGCAAAGACGTAAATACGTGTACTACTTAAAAAGTAATGCATTAGCAATGAAATTTTTACCGAATAAAGATTAGGGTGTAATGCATAAATATTATACAAAGTTACACAAATCTACATAATATTTTTTTTTACATAAAGATTAAATGAAGCAAAGGGAATAAGCTACTGGATAAAAGTTAAGAAATGATCTTAATACTTGATTGCGAACAAAATATCAACAAAATTTTATATTTGGTAAACATCCCCTTATTTTCAATGACTTTTCTGCATCGTCGACTACAGGATCTATTTTTTTTTTTTTTTTTTTTGCAAAAATCAGCAATAATTCTCTCCTATTTGTCTTTCAATAACTCTCATAGGTGATCTTGGTTTTTCGGGTTTCTTTTCTGAGCCCTTTTTCCAGTTTTCTTCCAAACATGTTCTATTGGATTCAGGTCAGTGCTCTGGGCTGGCCACTTTTTTAAGTCGATTCCTCCTTCTCCAAATAAAGCCATAACCTTCTGAGCCTTGTGGCAGGGTGTATTGTCCTACATGAAAAGATTATGCACGTAAGTTTTGCCCTCAGAACCAAATATAGTAAACGTGGACTCGTCACTGAAATGAACTGCATCCCGTTGTGCGTCAGTCGAAACAACATGTTCTCTCGCATACTCCAGGCATGCCCTTTGGTTTCGCTTTGAAATGAGAGGCTTCGAAACTGGAAGACGGGCATGCAAACCGGCATTTTTTTAACCTGCGAGCAACCGTTTTCCTTGAGGTCTTATTATCTGTCTCTTCATTAAATTTACGGGCAATATATGCAGCAGTTTCAAAGCGGTTTTTGTAGATATTCTAATAATTCTTTGATCTTCTCGTTCAATGTTTTTGAAGGTCTGCCGGGTTTTGGTTTTGTATCTAACGTTTTATCGGTTTTATACCTATTAAACGATGAACGACACTTTAAATCTATGAACACTATCAGAAATTTCTGAAATTGACTTTTTTCAAGATAGCGCTAATGAGCTTCTTTTTTTCAAAAGAGTTTTGCGTGTAGAATTTGCCATATTGAATTAAAATAAGTCCTAATGATTAATGAACTTTTATTTATTGTTGAAAAGCTCCATCGAGTTTTTAACAATGTAAATTAAATGTTTATGCAAATGATTAACATCGTTCCTAACTTTTGTCAAGTAGCTTATTTACTTTAACCTTTATTTTTAAAAAAAATTATGTAAATTTTTGTAACTTTGTAAAATATTTATGCATTACACCCTAATCTTTAATTGGTAATTGATGCATTACTTTTTAAGTAATACACATATTTATGTTTTTGCTGTTTCCGTTTTTTGTATTATGGCCGCTACTGTATATATATACACACACACACACATATATATAGATAAAAACTTAGTGGGGAAATAGCCATTTTCAACATGTCATTTTAAGGCATACATTCTTCGACTTCGAGAATGAAGAAAAATTCTAAGGCTAGAGGTTAAGTTAGGTAAAGGAAGGGGTTGGGGTGTATTGGTTTTATTTGGATTAGGCTATGGGAAAAAAATTTAGTGGTAATTTCTACTTGGTAGTGAGAGGTATGTGGCTTGACCCGTGAGTTAGTAATGGTAGGTGGTAGGGAAGTAACTGATTAGCCAAATTTCTTTTAAAATTTATTTGGACTAATTGGGAGAATAGGATAATTATTCTAATTTATACTTATTTCTATGGCGACACATAATCCCTTCGATCTCCCTTCGTTTGTTTCGGAGTAGATTTCGGTCTTGAAATTTTAAAATTCTAATTTTAATATCTGCTCTGTAAATTGAAAATGTTTGCATTGAGCTCTCTATTGGATCAGTTTTAATATTTTAACGATATTACTAGGATCGTCCTGGATTATTTACCAACCTTATCCCGGAATTTACCAATCCTTCCTGGATTTTTACCGCTGCTATATATATATATATATATATATATATATATATATATATATATTCATCCGCAGACAGATCTGTTTTGCTGTATCACAGCACATCATTACTGAATGAGCGATGCGTACATGCCAGAGTAGCTACTGTTTTTCAAAGTTTACCATTCTTCCAGGTGCTCAATCAGGGTGTGAGAACGTAAATAGTCATCCGCAGACAGATCTGTTTCACTGTATCACAGGTCATCAGTACGGTTAGACTCCGATTGCTTTTAAAACAGGATTGAAATCAGACCGAATTGACGTCAGTCGGCGAATCTACCTCTGGACTATGAGCGCTCGGTAGAAGAAGGCAGACATTTTAGCGTGTATATTATCATTATACACACCCAATAGCCAGAGTGCTCTAATTCATTACTGAATGAGCGATGCGTACATGCCAGAGGAGCTACTGTTGTTCAAAGTTTACCATTCTTCCAGAGTGTTCAATCAGGGTGTGAGAGCGTAAATAGTCATCCGCAGACAGATCTGTTTCGCTGTATCACAGGTCATCAGTACGGTTAGACTCTGATTGCTTTTAACCCAAGATTGAAACCCGACCGAATTATCATCAGTCGGCGATTCTACCTCTGGGCTATGGGCGCTCGGTAGAAGAAAACAGACTTTTTAGCGTCTATATTATCATTATACACGCCCAATAGCCAGTGTTCTCTAATTTATTACTGAATGAGATTTATATTCACAAAGATCAAAACCCACATGGAATTACTCCACAATAATGAAAAAATAAAAGAAAGACAACCAAAATAATTAACAGTAAACACCAGCCCCAAAATTTAAAAGATATCCTAACCTCATCAAAATTCGAACAAAAACACACAACACAGGAGGTCACAAAATGCAACAAAAAAAGATGTGGAGTATGCAACATAATAATAGAAGGAAAACACTTCCAGTTCGAAAACACATCTACATTCGAAATAAAATCGGATCTGAGCTGCAACTCGAAAAATGTAGTTTACGCTCTAAAATGCGACAAATGCGCAAAGATATACGTAGGAGCGACACAATGCTTGAATAATAGAATATCCTTTCATAAAAGCAATATAAGATCATCATACAACAGGAAACTATATGTCCCCCAACATATGCATGAATGTAGTGATGGCAAATTCAAAGTTGCACCTATTTACCAAAATACAGATTACGAAACATTAATAATGCAGGAAGAAAGATTCATAACAAAATAGAAACCTTCGCTCCACAAAACGACATGAAAAACACACACACCGAAGAACATAGACACACACATACATACACACACCCATACATACATACCAAATTCAAATGATAACCCCAAACAATAAAAAAGAACAAAAAAATTCTAAAATAACTCTAAAACATAAAGACGAAATCGAGGAGCGCTCACACACACGCACACACATACACACCAAATTCGAAACACCGTCGAAGTAATAAAAGCAACCAACTGACAGATGAAAAAACATGTAAATAAACAAAGGAGCCTAGAAGATAATCTTTAAGTACTAAAGAGTGAAATCCCAGACAAAATCATTTTAAGTTGGAATAAGCACTTGATTGATTCATTTATTTATTTATTCTTTTGTTCACCCATTTATGCACGTGCTGATGTGAGAAAACACAGACTGTTCAACACGCCAACATTGGATTTATTTGATTTATTGGACTTACTTTATATTTTACTTCATTGATTTGATTTATTTCTTTATTTTTATTTTCCACTTACCTATATATAAACAAGAACTTGGCCCTCAGAAACAAAAGGAACTCGATACGTAAAACCACAAATTTATTCGTCTGAAGAGAGTCAATCTTAGACTCGAAACACGTGTAGCGTCACAAATACCATTATAGACACTTAAAATATAATATGTATAATAACTTTATACTACAATAAATATACACTTTAAACTAAACGATCACGGTTTCTCACACTGTTTATTCTATACCAATTTCTCTCGTTGGAACAACCCTATTTCCTTTTCTAATATATATATATATATATATATATATATATATATATATATATATATTAAGTAATTCATCGAGCTTTTATTCGACTTCAACAGAATGCAGAAAGCACTGGACGGCCGTTTCGTCCTATATTTGGGACTCACCATCAGTGCGCATCCACTACCAGGAATTGAAACCCGACGACTGTTAGATTATTAAGCAAACATCATACCAACTATACCACGGGACCTGGTGACGAAGAGGTAATGAATTAAACTCGATGACGCGCCGCTCGTTCACAAATTCCGTGGTGGAACGCATTCGAGTTTCTTTACCTATAGGACGGTGCCTCCCAAAGCAACGACTACTCTAACCAAGCCGCTCAATTCAGAGCCTTATAAGCTGATTAGAAGAACAGATATTGCAGAAATAGTAGGAGAATTTGAATAAGTAAGTAATTCATTGAGCTTTTATTCGACTTCAGTAGGACGTTTTAGGACCGCATGGCGGATGTGCAAGCAGTTGACACCGTCGGAAAGGGCCGGGAATGCGCACGGACGACCAAAGTCAACGACGGACGATGGCGCCGCCGCCCTGCGGCCGTCCAGTGCTTTCTGCATTCTGTTGAGGTCGAATAAAAGCTCGATGAATTACTTAATTATTCAAATCCTCCTACTATTTCTGTAATATATATATATATATATATATATGTGTGTGTGTGTGTGTGTGTGTGTGTGTGTGTGTGTGTGAATCATTTGGCCAGTATTTCGTCTGTGATAGGTAATACACAGAGAATTAAATAACAAGTTAATTCTATGAATATTTTAATATGTTGTAGAAGTTGTAGATGTTTTTAATGCCTGGTATTTTTTTTTTTTTTTTTTTTTGTGAGGATGGCTTTTATTATTTCTAAAGGTTTCTACATTTATTGTCACTTATTATCCTTGTGATTTCGACTACAATTTCGCTCATCAAAATTTGGTACATTTATTTGGCGTTCCTAGAAATCAGTACTTGAAAAGAAAAAAAGTACTTTCAGTAGTTGATCAATGATGTAGTTGAGAAAATTAATGTTGTCGAATGTTTGTTTCATTATTTCGCTCAAAAATATTTTTGGGAGTAAGAATTTTGATGTGCTGTATACAGGAAATTCCTTATTGCTATCTTATATCTTTCCAGGTATTGGCTATCATAGTTTAGAAGTCAAGACTTCTTACTGGTTGTTTTTTTTTAATACAGGTAAGTGGTAAATTCTTTGATTTTTAGTTCTATATTAAATTGATAAACAAATAAAATTATTCTTATAAGAAGACCAGTCATGAAATTATCACACAACAAAACATCAACATATTTTACTGCAACCAGATGCGCAATAATTATAAGCAGGGTGAATTCGCTATACCAAAATTATTAAACACCATATTTCTGTCGTCCTCCCTCAAAAAATGGAAAATTTATTTTATATTACAGAAAATGGAAAGCCGTAAAACTTTTTGTCACAAATCAAAATAACCTCATCAAATCTAAACTAGCGATAAGCAATACATTATATGAATTTCAATGTCTAGTACATGACTGTATTTCTTGCTAGAAATCAATTACCTTCACTGGAGACAATGCCATCACCTTGAGCAGACGTCTATCATGTCAGTTAGCAAACCCAGGCGCCCTAGAAACCATTTATTAACCCACAATTTACAAGAACTCTTAAGCAAAATTCTGATCGAAAAATCAATAATTATATTTAAATCTCAATATCAAAATCATCTAGCTATTTGAAAGGCATTATATATCAAACATTTTTCTCCTACCATCAACCTTACATCATTTAATAGTAGAAATAAAGTATTGAAATTTTTTGGAGATAGAAAAATGTTCATGCGATTTTTAGTCGCAGCTGTCACGTGGGAGCTTGGAATGAACGTTATTTTTCAAATACAACACAAATGATTAGGTTACAGTCAATCCATAAAGAAAAAAATGACAACACCAGAGACATAAACACCCTTGAAAAATGGCTGAAGAAATGCCCTAAAGCGCTTTGGGCGATAACAATTGTTGAGAATTTTTCTAACTCTTATCTTCAACAAAACGGGAAAATGTTAGGATTCTGGAAAAAATTAATAAAAAATCAAATAAATCTTCCTTGTTGGCCGTATTCAATAAAAGATGTTTGCAAGAAAGATTACTGCCCAAGTATACGTTAATATATACATATATATATATGTAAAAATATACTCAGTTATAATCTGAGATTAAGGACAGAATGGTTAAATAAAATAATGACAAGAGGAAAACTGTATTTAAATCGTCTACCCGTTCCGTCCTGTGATGGACTTCATCAAGGCAAAAAGACGAAATGAGCTTTATTCTAAATTACGTACCTATAAACAAACAGTGTTGGCAACCACAAAGACGCTCACAAATCATTTCAAAAGATCAACAGAATATTTTAGTTTTTAGAATTTCTTCATATGCAGTGCAAAGTCACGAGATATTAAAATGAAGGGAATTCGACCGTTTTCTTTGAATTTTTTATTATGTATGTTATTTTTGTAGTTGCCAACACTGTTTGTTTGTAGATACGTAATTTAGAATAAAGCTCATTTCGTCTTTTTGCCTTGATAAAGTCCATCACAGGACGAAACGCGTAGGCGATTTAAAATACACTTTTCCTCTTGTCTTTATTTATTTAAGCATATATATATATATATATATATATATATATATATATATTGATGGTTTAATACTTAGTTTTTGGTCCTAATAGGGTTAGACCAGTAAACATTTTATTAAAAAGTGTTCGATAAAATTATATTGTAGAACTTTTGAATATTTTCCATTTCTAAACGAGTTATTTCGCTACCAAGGTTTCTACCATGAGTGGTTTCTTCAGGCGATTTTTAATAACTGATTTTACCTTATACCGTTTTTCTTTTTAAGAACGCTCTTGTAACGCTCACGTTGCAGGCAATTTATGAACGCGCATTGTTTAAATTAAAACGGATTATGACGTTTTCATCCATGGTTGTATGAACCTAAGAGGTATTTCTTAGTGTGGATGCATTTAGTCATAATTTCTGTTCTTTCATTTAACAGGTCGTCTTTATTTGGGAATGTCATAATTTCTAATTTTTCTTCTTTGCGCAGTCTAAATATTTGTCCACCGTTGTAAGGCTTGGCTATTTTTAAAATGATCCACGTTATGTCTGGGTTTATTCCATACTTTGATTTGAATTTCCAGATGTGGTTAACCAAATTTGTATTGTTTTTTTTTCGATTGTTTTTTAATTTTTCTAAAAAAAAGAAAAACGGTAAAAGTTAAAATCAGTTATTAAACATCGCCTGATGACACCACTCATGGTAGATACCTGGGTAGCGACATAACTCGTTTAAAAATGGAATATATATATATATATATATATAGTACATCATATAAAAAACGCAAACACAAACGCAAACACACATATCTATATAGATACATATATATATATAAAGAGAGACAGACAAGCAGAGACAGCGAGGCTGTCCATATATATATATATATATATATATATATATATATATATATTGGTTGATTGATTTATTACTGTTTTTGGTCATAATAAAACTACACCAGTGCACGTTTGTATTAAAAATTGTTCAATACAATTATATTGTAGAACTTTTGAATATTTTCCATTTGTAAACGAGTTATGACACGACCTAGGTTTTTACCATGACTGGTGTCTTCAGGTGATTTTCAATAACTGATTTTAGCGTTTGTTTTAAGAATGCTCACGTACCGGTGTTCTTTTTTAATACTCACGTGGCAGGAAATTTTTAAACGCGCAATTGTTAAATTACAAGAAAATTATCTGCAGCAGATAATTTTCTAAACATATACTGTTAAATACAACAGACAATGAACATCTATTATGTTTAATTGTGAGCCATTCTAAACATCATATTTAGGCATTAATTTCAGGTGAAAATAAAATTAAAATTATCCAACATTTGTATATTTTTAAGCTAGTTATAAGCTTTCGGCTCACATAAGCCATCTTCAGAGAGATTACAATAATGTTAACATAAAGACATCCACCATCAAAGATGATATTATTTTGTGTTTATATAAAACATTGCTATGCGACGATAACAGTCACCGGATAGCAGACGCGGGTCGTAAATTTGTAATGCAATACTAGGACAGCTCACTACGTGAGTGACCAAAATGTTAACAATAGAAATATATGTCTAAATGCAGTGAAATGTGTTGTGACTAAATTTAGATGTTATTTTATTAAGTGTGTGTTGCTTTGATTTAATGTAAATGACCCCCAATATATGGACATTCTTTTTACTGTGTGTATATGGGAGTATTATTGTGTTATCAACTAAAATCTATCTAATATTTCATACATGGGTATGTTTTTATATAAAAAACATGATCAGAAATGTGGCAGATAATTCTACGGGAGAGCGTGGTTGTACTAGAACCAATATATGTTGTGGGTTAACTGTTCGTACAAGAGTCACAATCTCTGAATGGGTATGTAAATTGATACGTTACATTGGTTTTCTATAGAGGATTTAGTTGTGTGGTTGTAGGGTTATAAGAGGCTATGAGGGCAATTGTTTTAATTTTTTATAATATATGATGAGCTTAATTTGTTTATTATTATTTATATTTAATATTTCTACCTATTATGTTTTTGTATTTTTTCATCATGTTTGTAATTATTATGCATTCGATTGCTATAGTATAAGTTAATAATGTTATGTTTATTTTGACGTACGTTATTATTAGTATTATCAACATTGTTAGAGGTATTATTAAATTTATTGAGATACATTTTAATATTGGACAATATTTGTCTTTAGTTTCACCTGAAATTAAAGCCAAAATACGATGTTTAGAACGGCTCATGATTAGACATAATAGATATTGATTGTCTGTTATATTTAACAATATATGTTTAGAATATATATATATATTCATGGTCGAGTGGTTAAGACAGTACCAGATCAAATGGTAGCTTCCCCTATGTAAATAGGGGTCGCAGGTTCGAATCCTGCTGGATAGCACACATTTTTGTAATAAAATTTATCGTAAAATAATCATGCCGGTAGATATAAATATAAAATACTGTTTAATTAAAAACAGAATATCTACTTAAATATGAGGATCGGTAAAAATAAGGTTCAAAATAATTCATTACAAATTGTCGGTTGCTTATAACCAAGTTTCGTTAAAATTCGTTAATTTCCGTAACATGTTTACATATATATATATATATATATATATATATATATATATATATATATGTATATATATACTCATCTGCAGACAGATCTGTTTCGCTGTATCACAGCTCATCATTACGGTTAGACATCCGATTGCTTTTATCCAGAATTGAAACCCGACTGAATTGACGTCAGTCAGCGAGTTTACCTCTGAGCTCGATAGAAGAAGGCAGACTTTTAGCGCGTTATGTACAATGTACACACGTCAGTATCTGAGATTGTTCTAATTTATTACTGAATGAACGATGCGTAGATGCTAGAGTAGCTACCTTTTTTTTTCATATATATATTATACAAAATATTTTGAAATACTATACTAAGAGTATATTTATTTAATGAAATCACCTATTGACTTTAACCACAGCCTTTAGACGACTTTGGAATCTTTTCTGAACTGTCTCCTTGTTTATGTTGATTAATCTGGTTATTGATCTTCGGCCGCGCTAATCTATACCTCAATCTGCCAATATTGTATTTTTGATTTCAGAGCAGTGAAGATCGAATATCGTTGGCAATCGAAATGTTGGCATGATCCACAGCGAAGCAATCTTATGAAAAGAAGAAAATGCATTTGAAGACGGAAACAAAAATGGAAGATTCGTTTGATTAATCTTAAATTCGTTTATGTAGTTCTTGGTAACAAAATCAACACCCCCGGCCTAAATTCCTGTCGTGACATTTTACTTTTAAATCTTGGAATAGGGTTCAAAATCGGAAACTCTCTTGTCAACAGATCGCGTTGGTTTTGATAGCTTTTAGTCCGTGATTTACCGTTGGTTCCTTGTCTCTCATATCTGGTTCTGATTAAATAGATTCCGGGAAAATAATGGTGTGGGGGCAGCGTTTATTGGGGTTTCTGTCATTCCCTAAGTTTTAAATTATTAATTAACCTTACAAATCTTTGGAGGCTTTACCCTTACTGGCGAGTCACTGGGTGTGGTTACAAGGAATGCTCTTCCCTTCTAACTAATACCCTCTTTATTTACACCCCCGCAACTTAACTTCCAAATAGGCGGAGATAATTCACATTAATCAGTATAATGATCCACGGATGTGTGTTGTGGTGCAGTGGATATCCGCTCGGAAAGACAACTCGGGGAGCCGAGTTCGAATTCCAGTTGAATTCGTTACATTCACCTACGCGCAAATACCTTTGGAAAAGGTATGAACCCGTCTATTCCTTCCAGTTATGGGTTAAAAAACAGGACAGATTGGGTTCTATAGCCTTGGTTGGCAACCAGTCTACCGCAGAAAGCGATGGCAACCTACTGCGAGATAATCTTCTGCCCAGTCAGTCATGTCTCTGTCGAGACATGATCAACCCAAGCATGTATCACGTATGGCACTTAACTGACTGAATGACGATAATAGTTGGAAACATAAGTAAAGCTTCTGCTGAGCACAAAGTGGGGGATCGGTTTTCAATTGTTATGAAGTAATAAACTAATCCCCGAGTAATTAATAATTATTAATACATTCCGTCTCTTCTCCATTCAGCGCTGCTTTAAATAGCAGGATAGAAAACTTCTGCCCAGTCAGTCATGTCTCTTTCGAGACATGATCGCCCAATCATGTATCACGTATGACACTTAACTGACTGAATCTGTCTAAAGTTATCTTCACATGACGACCCGGCTGTCATTATTGAGGAATCTAATTTTTAAACCATGTGAGTGGGCTTTAGTTTAATTCTTACTTCATTGTCATCTCAATTTTTAATAACAAATATCATTTTTCAGGCTCTAGACTTGTTTATTCATATGCACATCAACCCGCCATTTTGTCGACCTTTCGTCTGAAAATCTTTCTTTCCGTAACCTTCGGTTTACCGTGCAGACAAAACTTACGCATTCATTTCTCATTTCAGTTGTGTGAGCGACAGATAAAGTCTTTTTTCTTGATTTCTTTAAATTTCCCCAATTCTACTCTATGTAGTACCTTGGCCTACGAACCATCACTTCCGTTTTTGTCGGTGGTCAGAATTCAACTTTATCAATTCTGCTTTCGATTTCCAAAACAGATAATCATTTTTCAAATCTTTTTTTCTTGTTTTCCAGTCTTCAGATAAGAACAAGGAAGAAATAAACAAAAATATATTCATCACCTTTACTTCCCATCCACATTCATAACATTTTACATAAACCCCTTCAATTCCACCAATGTCACATAGTGTCAGACACTCACTCAAACACAAATATATATAGAGAGAGTTTCTAAATCAGGAATTTCTTAATAGATGGGTTGGAAGTGGTGTATCATTTTATTGGTCTCCACATTCACCAGATTTGACTACACTAGATGTTTTATATATATATATATATATATATATATATATATATATATATATATTTTAATTCAGATACTTTAATCCAAGCGAAAAAAGCAGGAAGGTAAATTCCAAAAACCCGATCCTAATTAATATTAAAAAATTTATTTTAATATTAAAAAATGATACAGGAAGAGAGCTCCATGTAATAAAATATTACAGAGCAAATATATATATATATATATATATATATATATATATATATATATATCCATAAAAAAACATCTAGTGGAGTCAAATCTGGTGGACGTCGAGGCCAATAAAATGATCCCCCACTTCCGGCCCATCTGTTAACAAATTCCTGATTTAGAAACTGTCTAATAAGCAGAGCAAAATGAGAAGGAGCTCCATATTGCTGATTTATAACATTTTTTAAACATTGTTTCTATCACAAATATAAATAAGGCTTTTATTTAAGTGCACACGAACTTTATGGAGACCCCCTCCTTCTCTCTCTCTCTCTCTATATATATATATATATATATATATATAGAAAGACAGAGAGAGAGATAAAGAGAGAGAGAGAGAGTACTGTGCAAATGTATTAGGACAAGAACTATTTTATCTTTTTATCTTTTATGAGGCATCAAAATAAAGTTTAAAATTACCCCTGTCTGAACACTTTTGCACACTACCGGTATTGTGCAAAAGTATTAGAGAGGGCAATTTTCCTAAAAACCTCACTGAAATTCAAATACAGAATGAAAAGCCAAACCTTTGTAAGAATTATTTAACTAAAAAGGAAGAGGAAGGAAGTCTTCGGAATCTGAATTGGCCCCCACAATGCCCTGACCTCAATCCTATTGAACATCTATGGGATATTTAAGATAAAAAAAATTGATAAATCTAATGTTACTCTCAAGACACACTTTGGGAACAAATACAATCTGCTTGGCAGGAGATACCATTAAATACATTGAAGAAGCTTGTGATGTCAATGCCTGACAGAATGAAGCCTGTGATCAAGGCAACAGGCTATTATACTAAGTATTAAATTTATTTTGTAAGCATTTTTATTGTTAAAGAATTTGTTTAGTAAATCAAATAAAATTACTTTAATTAAATTGTTTATTTTCTGTCAATATGACTCATTAAAGATAAAATAGTTCTTGTCCTACTACTTTTGCACAGTACTATATATATATATATTGGCAAACAATTGCTCTTTAATATGTTTCGTTGTTCGTTGATCAATATTGAAAATGTATTTTTTATTCTTTACTTTTTTATTATAAACTATATTTAACTCGAGAACACTTACCATGGGCATATAGTACTCCGCGCAAATGATGCTATTTTAATTACAATTTAATTAAAGTTTCAGTACCTGATTTTCTTACCTCAATAATATGTTTTTTTGTTCTAATTAAGTTAACTCAATATACAAATTCTGAAATGCCTGCATGTAAAATATTTCAAATAAAGATTTTGTAGGAATAGGAAATTAAGAATTAAAATCAACCTTCTTCATCACTTTTACAAAAATTTGTAATGAAGTGTGAAACCCTGGCTTTTCACAAATAGAAAAAGGATTGACCATGTGCTTAAAAAAATCGTTGAAACCAGATTTGGCAAATAGATGTTAAACTAATTTTCTGACCAATTGAAGTGACTTGCAAGACTAAAGAGGCTTAGCAATCAAATGCGAAAATCTGAATACTTTAAAAGGCCTCGATCAGCGTCAAGACAGTCAGTCAGTCCAGGGATGGAAGCAGCAAAGACGACAAGCTAAAATCTAAAGAGAGAAGCTTCAAGCTGACCCGGACATTTGTTCTCTTTCTCCTTCTTTCTCGTGTGCTGATTCATTTTACTTCTTCTTCTTCTTCTCCATCCAAAGACATTCCTACCAAACAAACACATACATACGTACGTACGCATATACTTTTTCAACAATTACTACCAGGAACATTCTCTCCAAATCTTGATACTTTAACTTTCTTATTTAACATTTCTGATTAAAACCTTCTGATAATGATAATTCTGCACAAAACTAGTAAGCCGTAGAAAATTCGGGAATCTTTGAAAGTGGCCTTGTACCAGGCATGGCTGACGCACACTACGCCTACAGTGGTGACTCCCGACGACTGAAAAGAAAACAAACCCCTTTTCGTCAGTGGTGACCCCCCGACGGGTAAAAAGAACACGCACCCTACAGCAACAATTTATCTAAACTTATTTATAAATGGAACTTGTCTGTGTGTCTGTGTGTGTGTCTGTGTCTGTGTATGTGTGTGTCCGTTACCTATAGACTCCGAAACAGCTGAACCGATTTTCTTGAAAATTTGCACAGTTGTCCTATAAGCGTCTTCGAGTGTTCTTAGCTAGATTTTGTGTCGAGGTACCCCAGATAAATATCAAAAATCGATAACCGAAAAAATCGGGTTTTAGAAGGAGTGGTCCGATTTTAATCAAATTTGATACACTCATAGACAAAGACATAAGAAAAGATATTCAGAAGTTTCAAGGTTGCAGTTATTACAAAAGTGCAGAAAATCGGTTATATATACATATATATATATATATATATATATATATATATATATAAGGCAAGATGTCTGTGTGTGTGTGTTTATCTGCCTGCATGTCTGTATTTTTTCAGCACTTTTATTTTAGTTTTTGATTCGAGTTTGGCTCTAAGTAGTTATAATTGTAGTTCTTAGTCTCAGCCATGATACCATTTACTCAGAGGACTTATTTAGCCTTCAAAATTCAGTTTACGGCGAAAAATCCTATTTGATATCGATACCAGGAAATCAAAATTTGACTTACATTCATTTTTCTTTCAATCTACAGTTTCACTTTAACTGGAAACAACCATTGCTTTTTAGTTTTTCGTGCCAACGTCTAAAGAGTCTGAGCTCCAGGACCATGGATTAGTTTTAAAGCTTTCATTACATCCGAGCCACGCCGGACTATACTTCTAGTATTTAATATTTTTAAATATTTTCAAAATTGGGTATTATATACCCATGTTTAGAAGTGGTGTAACTTTAATTGATGGTTAGTGTTCCAGGGTTAATATTCCTAAATCAGATGTTTAATATTCTATTTATATCTCCTGGTAAGTACTTAGATGGGTGACCGCTTGGGAATACCAGGTGCTGTAAGTGTATAGTGACGGATGTGCGTTGTGGTGCAGTGGATATCGGCGCGGAAAGAGAAATCGGTGAGCCGAGTTCGAATTCCAGTTGAATACCCTGCATTCACTTAAGCACTGATACCCTTGGGAAAGGTATTAACCCGTCACTTCCCTCCAGTTGTGGGCAAAATAACAGCATAGGACTTGAGGACCCTGCTCTTAAAAAACAAATCCCAATGAATCTTGATTCTCGAAAAAAAAAGTATTACTAGACACAAAACTTATATAAAAAAAACAACAATTGTTGAAAGAAAAAGGTATTACCAGCAATAAATAAGTAAAATTTAGTTGGCAATAAATGACCCGCCGAGGTGTTGATATGCCATAAAAACCAACCAACCAAACCAACCATTTGTATCTATTACACGTTCGATTATGTATTTGATTTATCGTAAAAAAACTAAACAAACTAACATTTTCAGTAAAATACTTATTCGCATAACAAAAAAAAACAAAACATATCGACATCAGAATAGAGGCTCACTTTGTAAATTATACATTCGGTCATACAAATCGTATTCTTTCGTCATTTAAAATTAACTTTGGTAAAGTTATCTAAACTTATTTATAAATGGAACTTTGTCTCTGTGTGTGTGTCTGTGTGTGTGCCCGTTACCTATAGACTCCGAAACGGCTGAACCAATTTTCTTGAAAATTTACACAGTTGTACTATAAGCATCTGCGAGTGTTCTTAGCTAGGTTTTGTATCGAGGTACCCCCGATAAATATCGAAAATCGATAATCGAAAAAATCGGGTTATAGAAGGAGTGGGCCGATTTTAATCACATTTGATACACTCATAGACAAAGATATAAGAAACGATATTCAGAAGTTTCAAGGTTGCAGTTCTTACAATATTGTAGTAAATTTGATATCGATACCAGGAAACTAAAATTTGATTGACATCCATTCATTTTTCTTTCAGTCTACGGTTTCGCTTTAACTGGAAACACTTATTGCTTTTTAGTCTTTTGTGCCAACGTCCAAAGAGTCTGAGCTCCAGGACCATGGAAGCTCAGACTTTTAAAGCTTTCATTGCACCCGAGAAACGCCGGGCTATACTGCTAGTTGTTACTGATAGTGGAGTTATTATTTTTGCTCGTTGAATATGTGTTTATTAATATCATATAGTTATGTTGTGGGATATATCTATCGATGTTATTCACGCATCTATATCTAACCTTAACATTTTTTGTTGAATATTTTTTTAGTTTTGGTGAATGGTCACAAATGTTTGTGTATTAAAGAAAATTCTTCCAATTTTTTGTTTTGGCGTTATGATGAACAAGTGGGTTAAACCATATGATGTGATGTTTCCGTAATTTCGGTATATATTTGCCTTCTTTGCTTTTAACAGAATGAACTAAACTTATATTTTGTTTACTTAAAGCTTTAATCTTAATATATTTAATTTTATTGTTATCAACAACTGCCTTATGACGAGAATTAGAAAATAATCTAAATTGAGCCCGTTTGATTCTAGAGTCCTAAACATGACTTCTCCAGACACAAAAGTATCTCTATACAAGATCCTGTTTTTGTTTCTACTTACAGTTTGATTTGCTATGTAGATATATGTGATATAATTTTCTCTGCCTGAGAGACATGCATAGTTGCATTTATATAATTTTGTGAACAACGTAGCATTATAAAACACTCCGTGAGAACAAAGCATGTTTATCAATTTTTCTATCCAGTTATTCAGTAAAGAGCAGTGTTATTATATCAGAAATTTGGTTTATAATTGTTTTAAGAGATGTTCTGCCATTATGTTGGATGTGTGTTGTGGTGCAGTGGATATCGACTCGGAATGACAAATAGGGAAACCGAGTTTGAATTTCAGTTGAATTCCTTGCATTCACTTACGCACAAATACCCTTGGGAAAGGTATTAATCCTTCTCTTCCCTCCAGTTATGGGTTAAATAACAGGACAGACTGAGTTCTATAACCTTGGCTAGCAACCAGTCTACCACAGAAAATAATGTCAACTTACTCGGGGATAATCTTCTGCCCAGTCAGTCATGTCCCTTACGGGACATGATCGCTCAAAGCGTGTATCACGTATGGCACTTAACTGACTGACTGAATATAATAGTTGGAATCATAATTAAGGCTTATTACTGGTCATAAAGTGGGTGACCGGTTTTCTATTGTTATGAAGTAATAAACTGATCCCCCATTAATTACTACTTAATATAATACCTTTTCTCCCTCTAGTCATGAGTTAAATAACAGGACAGATTGGTTTCTATAGCCTTGGCTGGCAAACAGTCTATTACAAAAATCAAGGGCAACCTACTGCGGGATAATCTTCTGCCCACTCATTCATGTCTCTTTCGAGACATGATCGCCCAAGCGTGTATCACTGACTGACTGACTGACTGACATTATCTCCCTCGTTATTTGATCACCAACAATTGTATCATTGCTAATTGAATTATACGTTTCAAGTACAAAGGTAATTATGAGGAAAACTTCCGCCAATGGAACCAAGCAAACTATCGCTGAAATTTCTTGAAATTAAAAGTTTATTTTCTGAAGTTCAAATATTTCTGGAGTTTTCTGAAACCATTCTGAATTTGAAAGCACCCAGTATCCTAAGTAGTTTATAAATACAACCACTTGACTCGGTAAAATTTATTCAACTTCAAATCAAATATTCCTCAAAGAGCAACAAAAATCAGGTGATTAAGTGATGGGCAAACTGCGACCCACGCAAGTTTGGTCAAAGAAAAGAATATTCATGCTGAGTGTGAACGAGGCCGACGGCGATGATTTGTGCGTCGGCAATGATCTTTGTCCATAAAACGGGTCCGAGACAATGGCTGCCAGCGTCTTTGGGACACTGGTGACGTGCGTTGATAGAGAGATCAGTATTGAGTTTAGACTGGAAGCTTCAAACCCATCTGTGGAGCGAGCGGTGTACCCGAAACCAAACAGAAACCTACTGGTTAGCAACAAAGCACCAGCTTTACAATCTAGCAACCGTTTGCTATAGCAATCCAAACTACGATCTCTGACGAAAAAAAAGTTTATCTCGAAAATAATAAATCGTTTGATTTCAAAATGATATCGTCGACAAAAACATTTTTATTTATTTATTCATCAAGACAATGCATCTGCCTTTAATTTTTAAACAATAACGCTTCAACTACATTATTTATTTATTTATATATTTATCAAATAATTTTCTGAAATTACTTTTTATTACTTTGTTTCAAATACTATTTTCTAAAGTGTGTTATTAAATGCACTTTGACAAGATAGAATGATAACGAATACGTTCTCAGATTTACATAGATAAAGAGATAGATAATGAATGAGAGCTGATAGATAGACAATAAGACAGATATATAGATAGACATAAATAGACTGAGATAGATAGATAGATAGATAGATAGATAGATAGATAGATAGATAGATAGATAAAAAAGACTGAGATAGATAGATAGATAGATAGATAAATAGATAGATAGATAGAGACAGAAATTAAGATAGATAGATAGATAGATAGATAGATAAAAAAGAATGAAATAAAGATAGATAGATAAAAAAGACTGAAATAGATAGATAGATAGATAGATAGATAGATAAAAAAGACTTAGATAGATAGATAGATAGATAGATAGATAGATAGATAAAAAAGATAGATTAGATAGATAGATAGATAGATAGATAGATAGATAGATAGATAGATAGATAGAAAATTAGATAGATAGAGACTTAGATAGATAGATAGATAGATAGATAAAAAAGACTGAGATAGATAGATAGATAGATAGATAGATAGATAGATAGATAGATAGATAGATTAGATTAGTATGCTTCAATAGATCGACGGAGTGAGAGGCATGACTAGACTGAAATAGATTTTTCTCTTTTCTTTTATAAGAATATTGATAGGTATAACATGTATGAATTATCAAAAAAGAAAATTAAAGTCACTTTTTATTCCTTAATCATTACGCCATGAATGTTGCCTAGTTACCGAGTTCCCAAAAGTTCCACACATTAAAATAACGTGTTTGCATATGTATGCCTGTATATCTTTGTGTATTTATATGTGTAATTTTCTTTTGAATTGCGTTAAGGTCGTTTCTTCCACAGGACGATAATAAAACGATCGGCAATGAATATGGAACAAGATTTACCCCTAAAAAATTAGCGAAGAAACAAAATGCCTGCATCTTTCAAATATCAGAGACTTATTGTGTCGCCTTCTTTTGGAAAGTACATTTGCAGATAAGAAAAATTGATTAAGTCACACACAAAACCAAAATTCACGGCAGAAGAACAAAAGTTCAAGAAAGGTTTCTAAAAAATGAATATTTCCACGCTTATCAGTATAACCCGGATATAAGATACCCTGATATAAGAGAAACTAGCATATAAGAGCGATTTTCACTGGTCCTAAATTAGAGCCTGTGGTAATGTATATAAAATAGACCTAACCCGGATATAAAAGAAAACCCCTATATAAGATATATTTTCTCTGGCCCCAAATTAGAGCCTGTGGTAATGTATATAGAATAGGCCAAACCCTGATTTAAAAGAAACCCGGATATAAGAGACAACTTCAGCGGTCCCGACAACTCTCTTATATCAGGGTTACACTGTACCTATATAATTCTCGATCTCATTCTGTCCACTCTTCTCTCTCCCAACGGGTTTCAATCCTGGGTTTAAAGCAATCGGAGTCTAACCGTACTGATGAGCTGTGATACAGCGAAACAGATCTGTCTGCGGATGACTATTTACGCTCTCACACTCTGATTGAGCACTCTGGAAGAAAGGGAGACTTTGATAAACAGTAGCAACTTCTGGCATGTACACATCGCTCATTCAGTAATGAATTAGAGCACTCTCAACTATTGGGCGTGTATAATCATAATATATACGCTAAAAAGTCTGCCTTCTTCTGCCGAGCGCTCATAGCCTAGAGGTAGAATCGCCGACTGACGCCAATTCGGTCGGGTTTCAATCCAGGGTTAAAAGCAATCGGGGTCTTACCGTAGTAATGTGCTGTGCTACAGCGAAACAGATCTGTCTGGGGATGAATATATATATATATATTAGTCATCCACATACAAGCCTGTTTTGCTGTATCACAGCTCATCAGTGTGGCTATATATATTAAATAAATTGCAATCAATATATTTGCTTACTTTTAATAAAATCCATTCATACTCACGGATAATTTTCGCGTATTACAATCAAAAGATGTCATAAATGAGCTTTAATGCTGACATGATTTTCATTCATTTCTCAAGGTACCCAAGTACTTTCAACCTCTTTCTGAGATCATCTTCAGCGGTTTGAGTTACAGTAACAAATTTAACCGGAAAACTGTGAGTATGAACGGATTTATTATATATATATATATATATATATATATATATTCAGAAATTATAACATGGATATTATTCCACCCATACTTGTAGATAGATAGATAGATAGATAGATAGATAGATAGATAGATATAGAACAGACTGAGATAGATAGATAGATAGATAGATAGATAGATATGATATGAACAGACTGAGATAGATAGATAGATAGATAGATCGATAGATCGATAGATAGATAGATAGATATGAACAGACTGAGATAGATAGATAGATAGATAGATCGATAGATCGATAGATAGATATGAACAGACTGAGATAGATAGATAGATAGATAGATAGATAGATCGATAGATCGATAGATAGATAGATAGATATGAACAGACTGAGATAGATAGATAGATAGATAGATAGATATGAACAGACTGAGCTAGATAGATAGATAGATAGATAGATAGATAGATAGATAGATAGATAGATAGATATGAACAGACTGAGATAGATAGATAGATCGATAGATAGATAGATAGATATGAATAGACATAGATAGATAGATAGATAGATAGATAGATAGATAGATAGATAGATAGATAGATAGATAGATATGAACAGACTGAGCTAGATAGATAGATAGATAGATAGATAGATAGATAGATAGATAGATAGATAGATATGAACAGACATAGATAGATAGATAGATAGATAGATAGATAGATAGATAGATAGATAGATAGATAGATAAGAGTTTTCGGTGATGTTTTTCATGAAAACTAAATGTTGAATACACGTTTGAAAAATTGCTTCTAGCTGTTCCATATTTACGGTTCATTCATTGGAAGAAAAAGAAAATAAATTGACGATAATGGAAAGTTGAATGTGGATCTGCATTGTATGTTGTCGGTATATGTTTTTGGCAAAACAGTAGCTGAAGCAAAATGCTAATGGTTCGGTTACAAGCAGCTAAGAGTTTGCAGGATTTAAGAAAGGACAATTCATGTCGAGGATGACATCTAAACTTATTTATAAATGGAACTTTGCCTCTGTGTGTATGTGTATGTCTGTATGTGTGTGTGTCCGTTATCTATAGACTCCGAAACGGCTGAACCGATTTTCTTGAAAATTTACACAGTTTTACTATAAGCGTCTGCGAGTGTTCTTAGCTAGGTTTTGTGTCGAGGTACCCCCGATAAATATCGAAAATCGATAATCGAAAAAATCGGGTTATAGAAGGAGTGGTCCGATTTTAATCTAATTTGATACACTCATAGACAAAGACATAAAAAACGATATTCAGAAGTTTCAAGGTTGCAGTTCTTACAATAGTGCAGAAAATCGATAATATATATATCTATAAAAGGCAAGATATATGTGTGTGTGTGTGTGTGTGTGTGTGTGTTTGTTTGTTTATCTGTCTCTATGTCCTTCATACAAATCCACAATTTTTATCCGATTCTCACCAAACTTCACACAAATATTCTTTAGGCTGTGTCTGAGCTCCAGGACCATGGATTAGTTTTAAAGCTTTCATTACCCCCGAGCAACGCCGGGCTATCCTGCTAGTATTATTTAAGATTATGCAGGGGACGACTGAAATACCTCCCACTTAATGGAAAGACATTAGCTGGCTGAAGACACTACAGACGACAATGACATAATGTGGGTGTTTCTTTTGAGGAAGTATAGGTCGGAGGTATTTCTGTATAAATAAACATATGCAAGATCGTTTCAGGATTTGCAATTTTGCTCGGTTAAGTTCTTTAAAGGTCACCAGGCAATTGTTATAAAGATGATGAGACCTTTTTCAAGAGCTCCATTATTCAATGAAACAGACATGGTAAAACTGAAATTTCTATGTCCCCAGAAACCCTTCATGCAACGAAATGAATACTTTATTACTGTAAGAACATAGGCGCACTTTGTTAAATATGTGTATGCTTTGTCTTATATGTGCCGTGTCTCTTGAAGACATGTAACCTTATGGTTCTCAATAAATTCTTCTTCTTCGTGGGACACTATATGCGCCTCTTCTCTGTATTCCGGTATATCAAAAATGTGCAAATTTTCTGACTGTTCGGTCTAAAAAGGTTGTTGCTGGTGTATATATATATATATATATATATATATATATAAACATGCGGTGTCGATATAGTATATAGAAGAATCCAAAGGAGTATCATGTACATAAAGTTGTAGGATAACTCTTCAGGAGAGCTATAACTATATATATATATATATATATATATATATATAGACCAAAAATATGTAACAATTAAGACAGACACGTTATTCCATCCGCTTAACCATGTAATAACGTGCCTGTTTTAATTTTTACACACACACACACACACAAACACACACAAACACACACACACACACACACACACACACACACACACACACACACATATATATATATATATATATATATATATATATATATTTTAATCGTATCACCCGAGTAAAGCGGTAACGTCACTGATGTGCATGGGGCTACGTAATAGTGAAAAGATTGGAAAAGAGAAAGCCGGAAACCACATCCTAAACAGGGAACAAGGGATGAGCCTCTTAACCTGTTCAATAGACGTGGGTGGAGTGTGAACCGGGCGATAGATAGATCTATCTACTCCAATTGAAAAAAAAACAGGAGAAGATTTATATATAAGAAAGAAGGGGAAGTAAAAAAAAGAAACAAACGAAGTACATGAGCATACGTCAAAAACTCGTAGGAACACATTGTTTATTAATTTGGTTACTGTATTACCGTCTTAATAACCCCTCTGAAGATGGCTCATGTGAGCCGAAAGCTTAGAACCAAATTAATAAAAAATTATCCAAATATTGGAGAATTTTTGTCTTTATTTTCAACTGAAATTAAAGCCAAAATACGACGTTTAGAACGGCTCATGATTAAACATAATAGACATTCATTGTCTCTTATATTTAACAGTATATGTTTAGAAAATTATTTGCTTCCTCGATACACTATATATATATATATATAGGGTAGGTACGAATGGAAAAAATCCGGAACAAAAGAAACACTATTTTTAAAAAAGTGCTCAGTACAAAGTAGAGCAAATCACATTTATCTAGAATTTATAACTGCTGTTGGATCTCCCCTTTTTCCATCATAATGGACTCGACTTGAGTATATGTATACTTTTGCCATAGTGAGGTATGACAGATACGATCAGATACCGAGAAATACCGGAACATCCCGAAAGATACCGAGGTTTCACGGAGAGTAATTCGCCATAGTTCATAGTAGCTCTGAGCTTCACTAAGCAAGCATATTATTACACAGCACCCGTCAGCTTCCGACATGGACTTATTAAACATACAACGGCTTCACTTCAGAGACTTGTATATATACTTCGTACAAACTGTATTCCTGGATTACTAACCAGCGTTCAAGTTTGTATTCTTTACGTTAATATACTTATTTTTCTATCTCAAATTCTGGTTGTTGTTCCTTTATTTTGTGCGGTTCCCATTCCCAACAAAAACAATATTCCAGACGATGTAAGTAATGTAAATATTTACAATACCTGAAATGAGAAATATAAACAGATCCTGAAGAATGCCGGGGCGAACAAGTGTTGAGACGTCATGGATACGGTTGTAAAGATTAGAACAACATTCCAAATAATGTAAATAGTGTGAATTATTACAAGACCTCATCCCAGAACTACAAACACAATTATATATTTGTTATGTAAAATTATCCGTCCATCTACGTGAGCTGAATTCGGCACAAAACGAATTTAAACTGCAAGTCCCACGCCTACATAGAAATAAGCGGATTAAGAACGGCTCAAGATTCTTCTGCGTCAGTACTAAGTATTTCCTTTACGAGGGGAGGAACTGCATATGGAAAATTTCTCTAGTAATTAAACTACTTATCCTTCATTTTAAACCCAGTGTAGTTCAGATTGAGAAAAATCTATCAATAGTAAAAACTGTCATTGTTTAGTAGAATATCATAATTAATTTTCTCTAATGTGGCAGGAGGCTCTTTGGGAAATATCATTAAACTATATATATAAAAGGCAATCTGTGCGTCTCTGTGTGACTGTTCCCTACGCACGCCTACATTTTTTAAGCTACGCCATTCAAACTTTCTAGGGACACATATCTACAGGGAAGCCAGGTCGACACATACTTTTTGAGTTTAAATTCAGCAACCTTCCATTTCGCACTTTTTGGCCAATGGAGCCGATTGTTTACATTTGCTCCGTAAAACATCTAAGATCTAAGTTGGTTGCTAGATTACGTCACAGAAATCAAGTCTTCTTCTTTTTATTCCGACGTTTTAAAAGTACATTTGGTCAACAAAAAAATATGAATATTTTCTCGTAATTTTAAAACAAAAGAAATATTTTGAAAAAAGTGTTTTTTTCTAACAAAAACAAAATATGTAAAAAAATGTTCTAATAGTTAATTTAATTATTTAAGTCTTTTTTTTTTCAAATTTAATATTCCATATTTCAGAAAATAAAATTTTAAAAAATAAAGCTTTTTTTTCGCTAAATATTTCATGCAGGAAGTCAACTGTCTGTAAATTCGTGTGGCATAAATGTAACTTTTTCCTCTAAAAGTAAATGTCTACATTTGTACATATTCTTCGAAAATTTCTGAACTGAGAGAGTAATAGTTTTATATTTCTAATTTCAGTAAATAGTTTTATATTTCTAATTTCAGTAAAACAAAATAAATAATTTTTATTTTTATGTTAATTCATTTAGTCAACAAAAAATTTAAATATTTTCCCCCGTAATTTTGAAACAAAAACAAACGCAATGTTTGTCACAAAAACATCAAATCACGTTCACGCAAAACAAAAGAAAATAGATTTTTTAATGAAATTTTTGAACAATTTTTAAACAACACTCTTTTATATAATTATTTTTTATATAACCTAGTTTTAAAGGATTTTATCTATTTAATATTATAAACATTACTGCATCACCAGATTTGATGTTTGTGTGAGCATTGTAAACATTGCGTTCCAAAGCATTTAGCAGCCATCTTCGATTAAAGTAATAGGCACTCACACTAGGTGTGCTCAATATTTGTAGATTTTTCACATGCCTCCTCAAAAAAAGAGCTCGGTTAGGTATTTTCATTGGCATCTTCTCCTACTACTAAAATGTTCTGAGTTGCACGGGCAACGCCGGGCTATGATGCTAGTATACATTAAAATGAAATACAATTTTATAAACAGGGATATTTTGGAACGCCTTTTGTGTTATTTTCTTTTGGTTTTTATTTCTTAGGTTTTACTTTTTAGTTTTTATTGTCTTTCATCTCGATTAATTGTTGTCACTAATTCCCAGTTGATTCAGCAACATTAATATCAATTTCGAATCAATGTATGTGCAGAATGAATATTTGACGGATCGATATAAGGTTTGAAGTCCATGACTTGTCCCGGACCAGAATTCTTCCTCTCATTCATCAAAATTTTGTTAATGGGTTTTAGCCTTTTCTCTAACATACATACGACACAGTCTTTTTTCCTATTTCTCTCTCTTTCTCTCTCTCTGTCTCTCTTATTCATATCTCCCTCTTCATTTATCTTTCCCCATGTCTCGCCCCTTTAACTATAGATAAAATATATCGTTAGTTATTTAATTATAAAATGCATTGTGGGTAATTCTACTGTAAATGAATTGCTGGTCATTAGGCTTTAAAACTATATTGTTGGTCTATAAATATGCATTGCTGTTAATTTTTTCTTTTTTGTATAAAAACATATTGCTAGTAATTTTATATTTTCATAGGATTCTGTTTTTGTTCGTGTGTTCACTGTTTGCCTACAAATGGGGCCATGAAAGGAGATTCAACCCTAGGTCAGGGTCAATCTAAGAAAAGCAACAGCCACAAATGTGAGCTTATGTAAAAAAAACTATTTTAATACTATCATATACTTGTAAAATCCAGGGAATAGAGCAATTAACTATTTTTGGGAAAGAAAGGTAGAAATATAATTTTTCTCCTTTCGTGTTCGAAGTGGATATTTTGGGTAAAGCTAAAATTTTATGAGTAGCCGAAACAAAGTGTCAGGATTGGTTTCATGGGGTCAGGCGGGGTTAAAGTCCCTCAACAGATATTCCCTGAGAACAAAAATTGTTGGAATTGGAAAATCTGAATATGATGTAATCGAAAGGAAGTGAGCTGGTGATATTTCATTCGTCGAGCTAACCCCTCCCGCAAATCGAATGGGTGGAAAACAATCTCATTGGTCGAAAGCTTTGAGTCGGCCAAATCCCCGGAGAGGATTGGGGATGGTTATAAAAATCCAGACTCAGCGAGAAAAATCAGTTTTTCAGTTGAGCTGGAGTGACATTCTGGAATTGTAGTCGAAAT
Source organism: Ascarosepion bandense (assembly GCA_037127315.1). Taxonomy (NCBI): domain Eukaryota; kingdom Metazoa; phylum Mollusca; class Cephalopoda; order Sepiida; family Sepiidae; genus Ascarosepion; species Ascarosepion bandense. The sequence continues at coordinate 996,035 of JBBBDQ010001992.1, read as the reverse complement.
GTAACGACTGTGGAAAAAAGTTCCCAACTGGGCAGCCATGACTCACGGCCGATCGCCTACCACAGAACTTATGGCTAAAGAGTTAATGTCGAATGAAGCCTGCCGCCGATTAACTTAAAGAGTTAATTTGGAATAATGCGCCTTCGATAGAAATCGTTATTGAATTTTTTAAATCATGGGAGAATCGAAAATTCTGATTCCTCGTTCGCTTTACTTCGGTAAACGCCGTTAAACTCCGATAAGAACCCGAAAGAACTTTGTTATTTTAAAGGTTGCATAGAGAATTGACTGCCCTGATTATAGAGAATATGTGAAAAGACTTTAATGAAAATTTAATGAATATGTGAAAAGATATTTTATTGAAAAATAAAGACCTCTGTTTACTTTAACGAGACTTAGAAAAGATATTTTTATTTAAGGATTGAAAGCTCTGATATTTTTAAACAAACTTTCTCTATTGTAAACCGGCATTCCAGCAACTGTATTATCATTCTGACAACTGTATTGTCTGCTCCTGGAACAAAAAAAATTGTTTTTTGTTTTTTTTATATATATAAAAACATTGTTTGTAACTCTCCAGGTGTGTTCGACTTTATTCATTTATTCTATTAATTTTTTTTTTTTTTTTTTTTGGTGCTGTGTTTATTTTAAACCACAAATGTACATCAGTGTCCGGTCTGGATTTGGTGGAAAGACGCCTACTGAAATTGCACAACGCGACATCTGAGATCAATTCACAACGTGGGCAGTGGCGTGTTGCTGCAATAGACGTCTTGAAAACCAGCATTTGTGACGACGTCATCGGACGAGATCATCACGACCAGCAACAGTGCCCGAACCAACCGACCAGCCGGGTGGCAGTGTCACAACTGGTGCCATCATGACCGTCGACGAGGACGAGCGTCACAATTAACGAAACAGCCGCGGGCATACGGTGTCACAAATATTCAGAATGTAGTTTTTCGTCATACCAAGGACCTGAGAGACATGGTCACCAAAACACTGAAGAGGCAACACGGCAAGAAGAAGAAGAAGGAAAAGAAGAAGAAGAGGAAGAAGAAAATCAGAAGAATAGGGAGAAGAAGAAGAAAAAACAAATAAGAAAATAAAGAAGAATGAGAAGGAGAAGCCGAAGAAAAAGATCAGAAGAAGAAGAAGGAGCAGAAGAAGAATAAAGAGAAGAAGCAGAAGAATGAATAGAAGAAGAAGCATGAGAAGATGGAGGAGTAGAGGAAGAAGCAAAAGAATGAAGAGAAGAAAAATGAGAAATAGGAGGAGAAGTAGGAGGAGGACAAGAAAAGAAAGGAAAAGAAATTGAAGAAGAAAAAGAAGAAGAAGAATGAGGAGAAAAAGGAACAGATGACGCATAAAAGGAAGATGAAGAATGATGAGGAGAATAAGAATAAAGAGAAGAAATGAATGGTGAGGAGGAAAGAAGAATGAGAAGAACAAGAAGAATCAGAAAAAGAAATAGAAGAAGAAGAAGAAGAAGAAGAAGAAGAAGAAGAAGAAGAAGAAGAAGAAGAAGAAGGTAAGTATTTTATTATTTGGTCACATATTGTGAAAATGTAAATACCTGGTAAGCGTTATAACAGAAGTCTGAAAGTGCGACACAGAGATCCGAAGGCGAATTGGCATGGCGAAGGAAGCATTCCAGAAGTTGAGTAAAGTATAAAGAAACAGGACAATTTCGCTAGAAACAAGGAAGAGAGTACTGCATTGCTACGTGCTGTCCGTCCTTCAATATGGCAGTGAATGCTGGACAATATCATCAAAGATGAAGGAAAAACTTGAAGCAACTGAAATGTAGTTCTACAGAAGGATGCTGCGAATATCATGGATCGAGCATGTGAGCAATGATGATGTCCTAGAAATGATGGAAACAAAACGGAACTTAATACTGAGCATCAGGAAGAGACAGCTGCAGTTCCTGGGACACGCAATGAGGATGGAGGGCTTGGAGAACCTGATACTAACAGGCCAGATAGAGGGAAAGGAGACAGAGGAAAGCAGCGGATAACATATTTGAAGGACCTAATCAGGTGGATGACGGAACGAGGGTTGCATGATGTAACAGAAGAAAACATGCTCAGAGCCACCAGGGATAGGGAAACGTGGAAAGCCATGATCGCCTACGTCCATAAAGGACAGGGAACATAGAAGAAGAAGAGATTGTGAAGCGTTATTGATATTTACTAATATATATTTTTTTTTAATCATTTCACCCCGAGCAAGGCAGAAACGCCACTGATGTGCAGGGGGTTACATAAATGTAGAAAGATTAATTAGAAAAGAGTGAGGAGTACAAGCTAGTTAGAAAGGAACAATAGAAAGCTGAGAAAGCAGGTGCAATGACAGATACATGGGCGGAGAGAACGTGAAGATTATACAGAGGAGGGTAGAGAGCTAGAGTCCAGTGGTTAGTAGGTGAGTATTAACTTTGCTTTTAAATTTCTGGATGTCGTAGCCGTCAGGAAAGCAAGAATACGGGAGTGAGTTCCACAGGCGGGAAGTGCGAGAGAGGAAGCTGCAGGAGTAGAATTGTCGTCTGCGTTTGGCTAACCTGACTGTGAATGGGTGGGACCCAGTTGCCAGTCTGGTTGCACGGGTAAACACCTGTTGAGGAGGCATCAGTGACTTAAGCTCATCCGAGCAGAAGCCATGAAAGTATTTATAGAAGAGACAGAGGGAGGCCACATTTCGACGATGGGAAAGTGGCTGCAGACGAGTCGCCAGATCAGTACGTATCACATTACAGAATCTCCTTTGGAGCCTGTCAAGAACACTGAGGAGAAAGGCAGGGGCACCTGACCATAAATGGCAGCAGTACTCCATGCACGGACGGATGGTTGACTTGTATATATGCAGGATGGATTCAGGTGGAAAAAACATCCTGGATCGACATAGTGACCCAATCTTCTTAGCAGTAGATTTTGCTATGGATTCAATATAGTACTTCTATTTGAGGTCTGAGGACAGGGTAAGTCCGAGGAGGCGTAGTGTATTACTCTCCGGGAGAATCATCTGGTCCATGCTTATGGGAGGCAGAAGAGGTTGCCTGTAATGGTTGACAGACAACAGCTTGGTCTTAGATGAATTGAAGTTGACAAGCCACTTCTTGCCCCAGTTCACCACAGAGTGTAGATCCCGCTCAAGGTCAGCAGCGAGATTATGTCTGTCCGCCACGACAGGTTTCTTACTGGAGCGGGAGTATATTGTAGTGTCATCTGCGTAGATGCCTACTTGGGACTTGATCTCATCTGGGAGGTCGTTGATGAAAATAAGGAAGAGCGTTGGGCCCAGGATAGAGCCTTGTGGGACACCAACATTCGTGCTGTAGGACGAAGAGGCACGCCCATTCAGAACGACCTTCATTTTGCGGTTATTTAAGAAAGATTGGATTAGGTCAAGCAGGCGACCGGTAATACCATAACCGCGTAGTTTGCATAGGAGGCCAGGGTGCCAAACCCTGTCGAAAGCCTTGGAGATATCCAGAGCAACCGCGCGAGCCTCGTCAGACTCATCAAGGGCCTGTAGCATGTACTCCGTTACAGTTGTTAGCAGGTCGGCTGTGGACCTGTCAAATCGGAATCCATATTGCCTGTCGGAGAACAGTTTGTGGGCGGTGAGATGATGAACTATAACTTTTATCTTAATTTCACTTGTTTTTCGTTACAACTCTTCAAGCACCAGTCTTTGCCGATTAATTGTTATTTCAGATATCCTCGGTTCAACGTTATATTACTACTAATACTACACGCCGACAAAATAATATAAAAAAAACATTAAACATGGCACATCTTGAAAAATAAAGAGTAAGCTGAGCTTGAGGCGTTAGATTTGTGTAGCTTAACCAATAAAGACGCTGGTGCGCAGATGATATCAAGATTTCTGTACGTAAAACCAGGAATACATCTAGTCCAGCTTCTTCTTTTATGTGCCATGTCCCTTCAGGACGTAGGCGATCATGGCTTTCCACATCTCCCTGTCCCTGGTAGCTCTTAGCACGCTTTTTCCTGTTGCACCATGCAACCCCCTTTCCGTCATCTACCTGATTAGGTCCTTCAAATATGTTATCCGCTGCTTTCCTCTGTCGCTTTTTTCCCTCTATCTGCTGTTAGTATCAGGTTCTCAAAGCCCTCCTTCGTCCTTGCATGTCCCAGGAACTTTAGTTGTCTCTTCCTGATGTTCAGTATTAATTTCCTTTTCGTCTCCATCCTTTCCAAAACCTCGTCATTGCTAACATGCTCGACACATGATATTCGCAGCATCCTTCTGTAGAACCACATTTCAGCTGCTTCAAGTTTTTCCTTCAACTTTGATGATATTGTCCAACATTCACTGCCATAGTAAAGAACCGACATCACATCCAGTACACTCGTCCTTGTTTCTAGCGTAATTTTCCTGTTTCTTAATACTTTGCTCAACTTCTGGTATGCTTCCTTGTGCTTTTGGATCTCAGGAATATCAATGTATAGAAACTGATGTGGCCACAAAGTGAGGGGTCAGTTTATGTACTGATTTTAATATGGAACTGATCCCCCACTTTATATCCAACATTCTTCTGTAGAACCATATTTCAGTAGCTTCAAGTTTTTCCTTTGTCTCTGATGAGATTGTCCAACATTCACTGCCGTATTGAAGAACTGACATCACATAGCAATACAGTACTCTCTTCTTTGTTTCTAGTGAAATTGTCCTGTTTCTTAATACTTTACTCAACTTCTGGAATGCTTCATTCGCCATGCCAATTCGTCTTTGTATCTCAGTGTCGCACTTTCTGTCTTCTGTTAGAACACTTCCTATGTATTTAAATTTTTGTACCTGCTTGATTTTAGAGTCCCTTACCTGTATTTGGCATTTTCGGTTGCCCTTTTTCATGATGATTATGCATTCGGTTTTCTTGCAGTTTATTTGTAGTTCTCTCTTGTCTCTTTTATCAGCTACCTTCTCTAGAAGGTTTTTTAGTCTTCTTTCTGTGTCTGCTATCCTCACTGTATCATCTGCGTCCATTAGATTGTTTAAATTGCGGCCGCCGATGACGAATCCTCGCATACCTTTTAGCTTAAAGATCACAATTTACACTTTATTTGCGCTATTCCCGCAATAACTTTAAAAGGCCGGTACTCTATCTCACTGGTCGCATTCTGAAAAAACAGATGTGCGTTGTGGTGCATTGGATATCGGCTCGGAACGAGAAATCGGGGATCCGAGTTCGAATTCCAATTGAATTTACTGAATTCACTTACGCGCAAATACCCTTGGGAAAGGTATTAATCCGTCTATTCCTTCCAGTTATGGGTTAAATAACAGGACAGATTGGGTTCTATAGCCTTGGTCGGCAACAAGTCTACCGTAGAAAGCAATGGCAACCTACTGCGGGATAATCTTCTCTCCAGTCAGTCATGTCTCTTTTGAAACAGGATCGCCCAAGCGTGTATCACATATGGCACTTAACTGACTGAATATAATAGTTGGAATCATGATTAAAGCCTCTGCTGGTCATCAAGTGGGGGATCTGTTTACTATTGTTATGAAGTAATAAACTGATCCCCCACTAATTACTACTTAATAATATAATCCATCTCTTACCACTTAAGCTATAGGTCAAGTAACAAGACAGATTGGCAACTACTCTAACGAAGAAAGCAATGGCAACCTACTGCGGGATAATCTTCTGCCCAGTCAGTCATGACTCTTTCGAGACATGATCGCCCAAGCGTCTATCACGTATGGCACTTAACTGACTGATACAAAATTTTAAATAGCTGAGAAGTGATCTAACAGAAGGTGGGAAGTGTGACATGGGGATCCAAACACGCATTGGCATGGCCAACGACCTCTATCAAAAGCTAACCACAGTACTGAGAGACATTAAATTATCCTTGGAAACAAAAAAAGGGTGCTGGATTGCTATGTGACTGCCTTCTTTATGAAATTGAACGCTGGACGATCTCTTCATTGATGAAGAAGAGGCTTGAGACAGCAGATATGTGGTTTTACAGAAGGATGCTGAGGATACCATGGACTGAGCATGTGAGCAACGATGAGGTGTTGTAGAGGATACAAACGAGAAGAACACTCATACTTAACATCAGGAAAAGACAGCTAAGGTTCCTGGGATAGGCAATGCGGAAGGAGGGCATGGAGAATATAATCCTCAAAGGACGGATAAAAGGAAAGAGAGACAGAGGAAAGCAGCGCGAGACATATTTAATAGGCCTTAGCAAATGGAAGGCAGAACAGTGTGTGAATGAGCGATATCAAGAGGAAAGATACTGAGACCGGCAATAGACAGAGCCAAGTAGAAGTCCATGACTATTACGTCCTGAAAGTACACGGCACATGAAGAAGCAGAAAAAGATATAGACAAACTGGCAGACTACCAATGAGTTCACCTCTCGGGACAATATTATCTGTTCCTTATATAAAATTTTAAAATATCTAAAATTACATAAATCTGTGATATATGTTAGTATAAATATATGTTTCTACTAGCTGAAACCTTGAAAAAAAATTTAAAAACTCAAAAATGTTTTTGAAATTAATTCTGTTCACCAAATTAATTCTGTCTAGTTAGAAATTTAATATTTAGAAAAGACTTTCATTCCCAGATGTTCGACCAATAAAAACTCAGTATGTAAGACATTCATGCCTGCCTAATTATAAAGCCAAGTGCCCCTACAGATATAAAATAACTATTATTAAAAATTTAATTAACAGAGCTCACCTAATTTTATGTTCACTTAACGTAATTCATAAACACCTTATCAATATAAAAAATATGAATTAACAATATGTTTTCAAATTATATAATTGAATAATAAATTAAACTGAACGTAGCAAAAGTAACAATAACAATACAAATATCACGGCCAAGATAATTAACTTGTATTGAAAATATATTTCTAAAAATACACAAGAACAAGATAGAATTAACAGGCTGGGGAACATATTCAAACATTGAAGGTAAAAATTCAAGCTTGATATATGACTTTACTACACGTGACATGATAAAAATATTCAATATCAAAATATAGCCTTTCAAAAGTAAAACTATAAAAACGACAGTAGGTATCGGTTTATCTCGCGAGATAAAGGTGGTACTCTGTTAAAAAATTCAGTTATTTGATAAGAAAAATTGCAGTGACTTTTCCAAGACATATGTCTGAGCGATGGTATATGGATCGGCTCAGATTATATGCATTGGCTCTATCTCTGGGCCCTACCAACAAAGATCCAAAAACATTTAGGGCATTACATTTAGGAATGGCAAAAATTGTTTTCTGTCTGGCTTTACTTCCATAGCGTTTTTCAATTTTGAATATGACCGCAAAGCAGCGGAGTTTCCTCCCCAGACGTAATGCCTTCTGGGACTTTCAAACTTTATCTATCCTAAGCTTCATCCCAGGTTCTCTGCCTGGATTTACTTTTCCGTGTTTTCGGTACAATCGGAAGGCAGAAGAGGTTTAAAAATCAGGGATTTCATTACCCTAGATGAATTGCTTTCTTGGGCTGTCTAGATTTATCTACCCGAAGTAGTGGCTAATGAAGTAAAAAACTAGCAACAATTGTTGGAAAATGTTATGGTGCCCTCCTACGAGGAATGGACTCTTCCTCTTACTATATAATTACCTGAGTGACTTTCCTGTGGGACTTAACAGCTATTGAGTTTGCCTTGCGCATTGTCGAACTGTCTGCCTTTGAGCGGAGAGTTATAACCCAGTCGAGGCTGTTTAATATATATATATATATATATATATATATATATATATATATATATATATATATATATATTAAACATATACTGTTAAAGATAAGAGACAATGAATGTCTATTATGTTTAATCATGAGCCATTCTAAACCTCGTATTTTGGCTTTAATTTCAGGTGGAAATAAAGACAAAAATTCTCCAACATTTGGATAATTTTTTATTAACCACACAACCACTTCTCTGGAGAGGACGCAAACACTATGTCGACAAATGTGTCAAAATACACCAACAAGTACAGCAAAAACAACAACAAAAACAGCAATAACAACAGATACCAAACAAGAATATGGAGGTGTAGGAAATGCCTCCACCACGGTCGTCGTCCCTGAAAAGGGGAGGAAGAAGGAACTGCCCCACCAAAAAGGGAAAGTAGATGTGGATGCTTTTCCAAAAATAAGAATGATGCAGGCTGGCACAAAATATGTACAAAGACTATCGCATTTTTGTTCTGGTAGGGTCCCTGTAATTCTCCACCACCACCACTTTACAGGGCCTTAAAAATAACATACCCCACGGATGTCGGTGGGATTGTCTAGGACGGGCGTATTACGTCAGATATTGGTTGTGGAAGCCTGGGACAATCCGTCAGGTTCCCTACTGCCATTGATTTTCGCTCTGTATGTGACCAGGAGGAATTTTTTGCTTTCTCTTTACAGGTTTAAAAGATGTCAATTAAGTTAGCCAGCTCAAATGCGAAGGGTCTTAGGGAGCGGAGTAAGGCTGCCTGCCTCCTTCGGGACCTCTTGTCCTTCGGTGTCGATGTCGCCGCTATCCAAGAGACTTATTTTGTTTGCGTGGCCGATGCCTGTGTGCTGTCTAACAAATTGTCTTCTATTCAGCATACGGGAACTGGCTGTCCAGAGGGGGTTTCTTTGCTGGTTAAGCGTATCCTAGGCGCGAGGATGGATCTTGTCCATGTCGGCGCCGAGGGCCGGTTGATCGCGGCCGATATTGCAGTGAAAAGCAATGCGTTTCGACTGGTTGCGGTTTATGCGCCCAAAGACCGGGAGGAGCACGTCTCGTTTTTACGGTGGTTGGGGCCCTTCCTGGTGGATTCAACGCGACTCGTCTTAGTGGGAGACTGGAATGCCATCCTGGACACAAAGTTGGATAGAGGGTGGGGAGCTAGCGGGAAGGCACGTGATCGTAGCTTGGTCGATCTCATCGAGGATTTTATTCTTGTCGATAGATACCGGGTCGATCACAAGGGTGGGGAGATATGGACGTGGACTAATAGTTGGCCTTCTACCAAGGTAGCTAGCTACCTAGATAGAATTTTAGTTCGTGAAGCCGACATAGATCTTTTAGATTGTCCCACGTTCCACTGGTTAGACTACTCGGACCACAAACTCGTTTGTGCCCGGATAGATTTAGAAAATAGGTCTAGAATGGCTGGTTACTGGAAATTCAACGTGTTCTTACTGGACAGGCGGGACTTCCGGCGCCAGCTAATTAACTTAGTGCAGCGGACGTTAACTGGGAGAGTCATTGGGAATAAGTGGTGGGAGAATCTTAAGAATAGTATTAGGTCTTTCACCACCAACTTCAGCAAACGGCTCAAACAAAATAAGGCTGACAATGTGAAGACACTTAGAGTTAATTACTCTCGGGCGGAAGCTGGTGGGGATCCCCTAGAGAAAGCCATATCTAAGGAGGCCTTGGAAAGGTCGACTAACGATCGTTTCATGGGTCAGGTAATTAGACATAGGTTAAGCAAGATGCCTTCCGAAGATGTGAACATGGGCGAAGAACTGCTCAAGGAAGACGTTCGCCGAGGCGGCGACCGGTACATTCGAGAGGTTTGCAACCAGAAGGGACATACTCTTCGGTCGACTGACGACATGTGCGAGGCGTTTCGGCAGCATTTCAAGATCCTGTTTACCAAGGAGTCTGGTCTCCGTGATGAGGAGTTTTCGAGCGATTTGGCTAACTTCCCCCGGCTTTTGCTAGCTGATGCAGCTAGCTATGAAGGAGAGATTATGGAGGGCGAAGTCTACGCGGCTTTGAAGAAGGTCGGCAGAGGCAAATCGCCGGGTCTCGATGGTTTGCCCTATGAATTGTACTTGAGGCTGTCGTATATCTTTGTCCCGATTTCGACTGTCGTGTTCAACAACTGGTTCCGGCAGGGGTCCATCGCCAACCGGTTCACCAGGGGTGTGATCACGATGTTGAGAAATGGCAAGGATGTGGGAAAGGTGTTAGAGTGTTACCGGCCCATAACTCTGCTAAACACAGAGTTAAAGATTTTGGCCAAGATCTTGCAAAATCATTCGCAATTAGTTGCCGAGTTTCTGTTAGGACCTGAGCAGACTTGTGCTGTGAAGGGCCAAACAATTCAGAGCAACCTGCATCTGATACGCACGATCATAGAGGGGGTAAAAGACCACGAACAAGCTGCGCTGATCAATTTGATAAGGTTGACTATCGTTACCTGGCGGCTGTCCTGCAGTCTGCTGGATTCGAAACCAACTTCCGCCGCTGGATTAGCCTCCTGTATCAATCTCCCACGGCTGTGGTACAGGTGAACGGAAAGTTGTGGGGCGTTCTGTCTCTGTCTAGATCGGTCCTACTGGGTTGTCCACTGTCGCTCCTACTTTATGCTTTGGCGTTGGAGCCCCTCCTTCGCCAGCTAAGGGACAGAGTGTGCAGTCCGGCCCTACATGGTATCGCTGTATCTGGTGGTGCTCGAGACAGGGTTTCCGCGTACGCCGATGACGTCACGACTTTCGTGTCCTCCCGGAGTGGCATCGAGGTGGCACAGAAGGCGCTTGAATGGTACGAACAGGTGACAGGGGCCAAGATTAACCGTAACAAGTTGTCCCGGCTTGCGGTTAAGTGACTGGAAGTGTGTTACCCTCCCGGGGCCCTTCGACGGAGTGTGGTTTGGGCCCGACCTCCAGTTGGAGAAAAATTGGTCAGAAGTACTGGTAGAGGTCAGCGTGTCGTTCGAAATTTGGTGTCGAAGTAATTTGTCCTTAAACGGTTTGGCTGAGGCGTGTGCTACATACGTATTTCCCATTATCCTTTACCAGTTGTCAGTACTTCCACTTTGTAAAGAGCGTAGGGAGGCGATCGAACGTTTGCTATTCTCCCTTCTGTGGAGAGGACGCAAACACTACGTCGACAATCGCGTCTGTTACCAACGTCCGTGTCAGGGGTGTCTGGGAATTCCATACCTGATGGGCCACAAGGTTGCGTCAAGGTTGGTTTTTCTCAGGCGAAAAAGACTCATTGCTGGCGGGGATAGTGAAGGACATGTTCCCTAGCCTTACTATCACTCCCCACATCCGGAGACTGTGCCATAAACTTTGGGAGAGATCGAGTTTTCTCCTCGAATGTCTTGCGGGCCATTCCACGGTTCAGTGACCTTTCACAGACTAAGAGAGACTTTATATCGTGGGTTAGTGGAGGGTATCGCGAAGTATTCATAACGTGATGTGCTCCGTGTGATGAGTTTCGCTCGTTCTGGTCTTTGGTGCCAATTACCGATTATCTCAGCAACGCTGAGTTTTTGCTCACCTGGCGATTGGCTCAGAATTGGTTGCCTCTCAATGACATGGCCTTCATATGGGCCTGGCGGATTTGCCAGATTAAGAATGCCTTAACTTTGGCTTGGAAGAAACGGCTTCGCACGCCTCCTACTATTGTTAGCGGGTTCGCCCTCTATGGGACCGTGTCGGTGAGTTGACAGCTCGTATCGCGCCGTGAAAGCTTGTGCTCATTGATCGTGCATTTGCCCGCGACAATGTGTCACCTCCGTTTTCTGGGATGAAGCGTACGGTGTTTCTGTAGCTGCTAACCACGGCTCGAATGGTGATTTGGACGACGCGAACGGAGGAAGTCATGCGAGGTCAGCGTCTTTCACATCAGTATCTGATCCGATATTTTGAACATCAGCTCAAATGAGGATTAGAAGTGATTGGAAAAGTTTGACTTTGACAGACTTCAGCAAAAGGTGGGTAAAAGTGGCGACCCTGGTTCGCGTGAACGGGGCTATCCTTGATTTTCTCTTCTAGATCTCCTGGTTTCATCGGCGTGGATTCCTTTGGAACCCTCCCCTGGTTAAGGTAGCTTTCTTTTGTGTACCTAGTTAATGTGAATGAATGTGTTCCTAGCCTGTAACCGGCTTTCTCTTTTGTTATGATCCAAGTCGAGATTCCCAAACTCCCCAGTTTGTTTTGGCCTCATTTTATCTCGGCTGGTTCAGCCTTTGATTGTCCCGTTTTATAAATTATTTTACCCCCACCCGAATCCCTTAGCGAGTGTGATTCTTGATTTCGCCGTTTGGCGGAATACAGCGGTCACACGTTTTCTGGGACGGAAAGGGTCTTACTAACATTGTTTATTATTATATTTTAAACATTTTGTTGTATTTTTAGTTTGTTTTTCTTTGTGTTCATCTCCCAACTATCATTTCATCTTTCATTAAATGTTTTAAATTATATATTATATTGTATATAAATACATTTTCATTGTCATGGGTTTTTCCCCCTTTTCTAGGTGCCCCTTGTAAATTTGTGGTATTGTGGTGTATGAAGGATTGGGAGCTGAAGGATGGATTCTTGTGGTGAATGTGTAAATTGTAATGAGTGATTCGGTCGTGATAGTGTTTAGCTAGGTATAGGATAGTTAAGTGAGTACCATCCTCTACCCCTCCCCTTTTTGGCCTTGTAACACATTTTTTGTATTTTTTGCAAAAATAAATATTATCACGGAGTAGTAGACGTGTCTCTGCTACTATTGACATTGTCAGCTCTCTGCCTTCCGTGGTTACGCCGAAGAGTAGAATCACGACAAGGGAAAGACAGACAAATATTTTTGTCCGCGCTATATGGTCTGGAAGACCCACATTAAAATAATCTTGTGTCACATTTTGCCTTAAGTGGGGAGGTGACTAAATACTGTCACTGAGTAGTAGCCACAGAGCGAATGAATGAGTGAGACAGGACACCTGCGAAAGAAAGTATTCTCCATTTACCTTGTACTACTTTTCCCGAGAATATCCTATTCAACCTTATATCCGAGTCCGTGTTATCTTTCCATGGCCCTTCGGTCATAACACTGAGATAGATAGATAGATAGATAGATAGATAGATAGATAGATAGATAGATAGATAGATAGATAGATAGATAGATAAGGAACTGGTTGTGATATATAATAAATTGTTTGTGATGGATAGATAAGGATAGAGAGTGAATGAGTGAATCAGGACGCTGCGAGAGAAAGTACTCTCCAGTCCAGGTTTACCTTTGGACTACGTTTCCCGAGAATATATTATTCCATCTTATATCCGAGTCCGTGTTATCTTTCCATGGCCCTTGGGTCATAGCAAGAAACTACACTGAAATTCCGACCAATGTAGAGCACAGTACAATTAGGTCGGAAATAGGACAAGAATCGAAGTTTCCGTTAAAAATACGAGAACGAGGAATGCGATATGCCTGCTCATAATGACATCAGAACGAGCAATATGAATGCATTTTGATGATTTTGATTAATTATTCAAAGGCGTTCGAAAACATACGCCTCAAAGAACTATTCAAACTTGTAGGAAAGCTCGATTTATTTGGGAAAATATTAGAATAATCTACAACATTCGTCGGACACAAACTATTATATATTATAATATATTAAAATCTATTAAAATATTAGAATAATATTATATATTATAATATATTAAAATATTATTAAAATATGTTAATAAAATATATTAAAATATTAGAATAATATTATCTATTATAATATATTCAAATATATTGAAATATTAGAATAATATAAAATATATTAAAATATTAGAATAATATTATCTATTATAATATATTCAAATATATTAAAATATTAGAATAATATAAAATATATTAAAATATTAGAATAATATTATCTATTACAATATATTCAAATATATTAGAATAATATAAAATATATTAAAATATTAGAATAATATTATCTATTATAATATATTCAAATATATTAAAATATTAGAATAATATAAAATATATTAAAATATTTGAATAATCTCCAACATACATCGGACATAAACTATTACAATATAAAATATATTAAAATATTATATATTATAATATATTAAAATCTATTAAAATATTAGAATAATATTATAGATTATAATATATTAAAATATTATTAAAATAATATTAAAATATATTAAAATATTATTAAAATATATTAAAATATTATATTTTATAATATATTAAAATATATTAAAATATTAGAATAATATTATCTATTATAATATATTCAAATATATTGAAATATTAGAATAATATAAAATATATTAAAATATTAGAATAATATTATCTATTATAATATATTCAAATATATTAAAATATTAGAATAATATAAAATATATTCAAATATTAGAATAATCTCCAACATACATCGGACACAAACTATTATAATATAAAATATATTAAAATATTATATATTATAATATATTAAAATCTATTAAAATATTAGAATAATATTATATATTATAATATATTAAAATATTATTAAAATATGTTAATAAAATATATGAAAATATTATTAAAATATATTAAAATATTATTAAAATATATTAAAATATTATATTTTATAATATATTAAAATATATTAAAATATTAGAATAATATTATCTATTATAATATATTCAAATATATTAAAATATTAGAATAATATAAAATATATTAAAATATTAGAATAATATAAAATATATTAAAATATTAGAATAATATTATCTATTATAATATATTTAAATATATTAAAATATTAGAATAATATAAAATATATTAAAATATTAGAATAATATTATCTATTATAATATATTCAAATATATTAAAATATTAGAATAATATAAAATATATTAAAATATTAGAATAATATTATCTATTACAATATATTCAAATATATTAGAATAATATAAAATATATTAAAATATTAGAATAATATTATCTATTATAATATATTCAAATATATTAAAATATTGGAATAATATAAAATATATTAAAATATTAGAATAATCTACAACATACATCGGACACAAACTGCCTACAGACGGATATAAAGTGAATTCAGTGAATGCTAAATAATAGAAAGTCGATATGGCTTCTTCACTAAAATTATTCAACCAGGTCATGTTAGAACTAGAAATTATGGCAAGATTCATTATTGGGTGGGGGGACACAATCTTAATAACATATGCAGGTGTCACTTTTGTTGATAGCAGACACAGAAAAGAAATTACAAGAATTCCTACAGAAGGCAGAAAAGAAATCCAGAGGTAATAACTAAACATCAATCGTAATAAAACAATGGATTTTATAAGCAAAAAGAGACAGACCAAACTACAACTGGACATAACAAAAGAAGCAATTCAGTCAGTTAAGTGCCATACGTGAGACACGCTTTGGGCGATCATGTCTCAAAAGAGGAAGATTATCCAGCAGTAGGTTGCCATTGTTTTCTGTGGTAGACTGGTTGCCAGCCAACGCTATAGAACCCAGTCTGTCCTGTTATTTGACACATACTTCGAGGGAGAAGAAATGTATTACTTTATTACGTAATAATTAATGGGGGATCAATTTATTACTTCATAACAATAGAAAACTGATCCCCCACTGTATTACAATTAGAAGTCTTAATATTGATTCCAACTATTACTATCAGTCAGTCTAGTACCATACGTGATACATGCTTAGGATGCTCATGTCTCAAAAGAGACATGACTGAAGATTATCCAGCAGTGTGGTTGCTATTGCTTTCTGTGGTAGATTGGTTGCCAGCCGAGGCTATAGAACCCAATCCGTCCTGTTATTTGACTCATAGTTAGAGGGAGAAAAATATATTACATTATTACGTAGTAATTAGTGGGGGATCAGTTTATTACTTTATGACAATAGAAAACGGATCCCCCACTTCATGACCAGTAGAAGCCTTAATATTGACTCCAACTATTATATTCAGTCAGTAAGTTAAGTGTCATACGTGTTACACGCTTGAGCCATCATGTCTCAAAATACACATGACTTACTGAGCAGCAGATTATGCCGTAGTTGGTTACCATTACTTTCTGCGGTAGACTGGTTGCCAGCCAAGGCTATAGAACCCAGTCTATCCTATTATTTAACCCATAACTTGAGGAAAGAGACGGATTAATACCTTTCCCAATGGTATTTGTGCGTAAGTGAATGCAACGAATTCAACTGGAATTACGAAATTTTAAATATCTTGGTAGATTTCTGTAACGAAGTACACAAAACGTGGAACCAAAATTCGAAGCTCCAGTAGAATGGAGAATGATACCACCCAAATTTAAACAAATATAAAACGGGAAAATTTCGTTCGAGACAAAGAAATAAGCCCTAAACGGTAATTTTATACAGAATGGAATGCTGAATAATTTCCTTAAACAAAGAAGAGACTTGCGGCAACAGATATTCGGTACTATAGAAGGATGTTGAAAATATCATGGACTGGCCATATGAGCAACGACTAAGTTTAAATGTAAATAGAAACAAAATGAAGCTTATATTTCAAACCAGAAAGTGTTAAAATACATCAGATATATAATGAGGAAAGATAGCTTTGAGAATTTGACACTCACATGTTATATTAAAGAAGCAGATATGTTTGTGTCGGTAGCTGGTAGAAAAGAGACTAGGAGCTATTGTGAAAAGTCAAACCTTAATAATAGGTTGAAAGATTGGACGTTGTGGAGAGCAATGATCAACCATGATGGCTAAAGTAGCTTTAATTTAACTATAAGAATGATTATTACTTACCTTACTACTTACTTCTTACCTTGGCCTTTAAAATATTTTCCTTTCTAATTTTTATCTTAAAATGTGGACTAACTTTCACTAATTTACATACTTTTAAGATCCCACAAAATTATTAATAGAATGAAACAAATCCTGTATGTAATCAGAAAATTTTAAGCTTAACCCGTGAGTATGACATCATCTTCTGGCATGATCAACAGTCTGAACCCTCAAAGCCTCACTGACAATGACTTGACCTACAATCATGGGCGCCTCATAAATATTTTCTTGTTATAGTACCCTCCTACGAGGAATGGACTCTTCCTCTTACTATATATGACTGCCTGCGTCAATTCCGTGAGGTAGATAACGGCAGTTAAGTCTGCCTTGGGCATTGTCGAACTCTCTGCCTTCTGTGTAATAACCCAGTCGAGATTCCGCCAAAGGGTAGAGTTCGTCTGCGGAAAATTAGACAGAAATTTTTGCCGGAGCTATATTGGCCAGATTGCCAACATTAAAAAGCCTTGTGACACATTTTGCAACTAAATACTAGTTAACGACAGTCAAGTAATTTAGCTAGTACGCAGTAAAATCAAGCCATTTTTTTAATCGTATCACCCCGAACAAGGCGGTAACACCACTGGTGTGCAGGAGACTAATTGGCTGGTTATCTAAACCAATCAAATGCAACCCATGAGGGTTGTTACGACAAAGATGTTTGGTACACTATATGGCTTCCTTGGAGATGACTGGTACATGCCCACCGTCTTTTTCAAACTAATAGACGCAATGCATGCTGTAGAAAAAGCATCCATGAGATCCTACATGTCTTCCTCCGAGTGAGGTAAAAGATCGCAGTCTTATGCATATTGCGAATCCCTGATCAGCGAGAAAGTAACCTCCGAACTCGCATTAAACCTCCTGATGTTAAATAGTTTTTCTTGTGAACAATAGCGAACGTAAATACCATATTTACAGTTCTTAGCTTAAAGGCCTGTTCAAAGACGATAGAGAAGTATAAGGCAAAAAGTGTTGAAGCTGGAATGTCAACCTGCTTGATCTAATTTTCAATCTGTTCAGAGCTTTTTCCATCAACATTAACCGAGGCCTTCATATAAGCACGAAACAAATGTAGAGTAAAAAAGATTAAGTAGAAGAGAGTGAAGAGAAAGACGAACCAGTTAGAAAGGAACAAGAGAAGGATGGGAATACAGGTGTGATGACACTACATAAGAGTAAAAAAGATTCAGTAGAAGAGAGTGAAGAGAAAGACGAACCAGTTATAAAGGAGCAAGGGAAAGAGGGGAATACAGGTGTGATGACAGTTGCAAAGGTGAAGAGAAAGAAAAGTATATACAGGGTGGTGAAGAAAGAACTAGAGTCAAGTGGTTAAGAGATGTGTTTTGACAGTGCATTTAAATTCATGGAGGTTGTAGCCGTCAGGAAAGCAAGAATATGGAAGCGAGTTCCACAAGCCGGAAGTGCGAGAAAAGAAGCTGCATTAGTGGAATTGTTTTCTGCATTTGGTTAATCTAACTGTGAATGAGTGAGACCCAATTGCCAATCTGGTTGCACGAGTAAATACCTGTCGCAGAGGCACCAGTGACTTAATTTCGTTGGAGCAGAAGCCATGAAAGTATTTATAGAACAGACAAAGAGAGGCCACATCTCATCGGTGGGAAAGTGGCTGTAGTTGAGATTTAATACGATTCAGGCAATACGCAGCGTAACTCTACCGTCCAGACTTATTTCTATTTACTGTTTATTAACACTTACTTTGTACATATGTTCTTGATATACTATTACGCTGTTTTAAATCTAACTTTTGTGTTCCGTGTTTTACTCCCGGCCAAACCGGTCACTACACTTTGCGGTGAAATTTTGCCATAACTCCACAACAAATTAGCGACGAAGATCTGCGTTAAGATATGCCACTATAAATTGGTGACGAAGATCCACAATATTTCTTCTGTCAACTCATGGCACTTTCCAAAGGTGCCACACGTTTTGATCACATTCCCAAGGCAGTTAATATAAAGGTCACCTTCCTGATTAATCGACTATGATGAGATTCGAACTCGGGTCTCACGGTTGGAAAGCGAACGTTCTCACCACTCGATCACATGCCCGTATGTTTTTCTATATAGAACAATTTTTCTCTATATCGCAGCTTTAAAATTTTTAACTTTACAAAAATTACCAACAACTCCATTCAAAAGGAAAAAAAAACGCTATTCAAGAATAAACATAGCATTGTCTATTGAACTTATCCGTTTATCCAATATGCAGCTATCTTTGTTTTATAGGGATACAAAAGGCGATTATCTCCCTTTCGTCGAGAGGAATTTATGTAAGTAACGTGAGTAACCCTTAGTAACGTCTCTTCATAAAATGATGAATGTGGGTAGACAGTTAGTTTCCAAAAGTCAAACCACGCAGTTGCTATTTGATTCAGGGTTGAGGTTAAATCTGCTTTGCTGCTGACGTTGCAGTTGAATCTGTCCAGCTCCAACCTGGAATCCTAAATATTGCTTCTCCACAAACAAACGAACCTTAGTCAGACCCGATTCCCGTTTGGAATTATTATAAGTTAGACTCTATCTTCTGGTTGTCTTTTCACACTATTTGTTGTGTAGACATACGTTATAATTTTCCTGAGCGGGATAAATGTAAATATATACATTCACACTCCACCCACCTCTATTGAACAGGTGAAGTGGCTCATCCATTGTTTCCTGTTTAGGATGCGGTTTCCGGTTTTCGCTTTTCTAATTTTCTCACTTTTTTTCCAATTGGAGTAGATAGACTAAACTATCGCCCGGTTCACACTCCACCCACGTCTATTGAACAGGTGAAGTGGCTCATCCCTTGTTTCCTGTTTAGGATGTGGTTTCCGGTTTTCGCTTTTCCAATCTTTTCACTCTTTTCTTTCTTTATTTTTTTTTCAATTGGAGTAGATAAACTAAACTATCGCCCGGTTCACACTCCACCCACGTCTATTGAACAGGTGAAGAGGCTCATCCCTTGTTTTCTGTTTAGGATGCGGCTTCCGGTTTTCTCTTTTCCAATCTTTTCACTCTTTTTTTTCAATTGGAGTAGATAAACTAAGCTATCGCCCGGTTCACACTCCACCCACGTCTATTGAACAGGTGAAGAGGCTCATCCCTTGTTCCCTGTTTAGGATATGGTTTCCGGTTTTCTCTTTTCCAATCTTTTCACTCTTACGTAGCCCCCTGCGCATCAGTTGCTTTATTATCGCCTTGCTCGGGGTGATATGATTAAAAAAAACAAAAATTCTTTTTGTGCATGATGTTGCGACATAAAATTATAATGCTAAAAATGGTGGGAGGCATTCAAACTAGGAGAATAAACATTTATTCTATTGCTCATCTGGTAGCGTGCCCGATGTGACATTATATAATTAACCTCTATTATTTAGTGACACTTTGGCATGACGCTCTTATTTGCCCTCCAATTAACTGGGTAACCTACCAAACTTGTGATATCATAACCCCTTTACTTTTATTTAAATAAAGACTTTCTTATTCAAAGAAATGAGATTTTCCATCCTTCAAGAGTAATGCTACGTACAATTACAAGTCAGTTAGATTTTGGTTTCATTACATTCCAACGTTAAAGCCAATAGAATATCCTTTCAGTGATTTAAAAAACCATTTTCCTCTGATCTGGGAGATTCATATAACACGGTAACGGAAAGAAGATGCTTGCTAATATTCCGAACAATTTTTTCCATGAATGTCAATCGTTTTTATACTAACAGGACAGAAACTTCTGCATGACGTTTTTATTTGCCTTCCAATTAACTGGGTAACTTACCAAGCCCGTGATATTATAAAACCATTACCTTTATTTAAAGACATTCTTATTCAAATTCCATCCATCAAGAGTAGTGATAAGTTCAGTTACAAGTCAGTTAGGTTTTGATTTCATTACATTCCAACGTTAAAGCTAATAGAATGTCCTTTCAATGATTTAAAAGAAACATTTCCTGCTGATCCGGGAGATTCATATAACACAGTAAAAGAACGATGTTTGCTAATATTTCGAATGATTTTTCCATGAATGTCGATCGTTTTTATTCTAACAGGACAGAAATTTGCAAAAAATGTTTAACCAATGATTTAATATTCATCTGGGTAAGCATAAATAAATATAAAACGAAATATTTACCTACATCACAAATGTGCCAAAGAATCGTATACAATATGCGCCCAAAACTTTTTTTTTTTTCGGTGCATTAATGGCCTCGTTACTTCGGAATCTTATCTTTATAGTAGTGAATAAAGTTCTCATTACTTTGAATAATAATATCTTTCATTTTGAATAAAAGACTCTTTTTATTGAATCAAATGATCTTTTCAATGAATCATGGTCCTTTTTATTTTGAATCGTGTCCTCTTCTTTTTCAATAAAAGTATCTTTAATTTGAATAAACGCATCTTTAATGCGAATAGATGTTCTGGCCTCAGAAGTAATGCGTATCATCCCAATTCATTTGAAGTCACGTGTCTATTTTTTTCCATTTAGCCAGAGAATTGTGACATTTCAATACAAACAGAATCAACGATTTAACCCTCAACTGTAAAGAAAGCCGTACGTATTAGAAAACACATTCAAGAAGACTGAATGTGGAATAAAGAACATTTCACCTCGGTTTATGGAATGAAGAGCTCGATTGGACAGAGCAATAACTCCAATATATAACTGAAAGATTTTGTTTTTGTTATTTGTCTATATTTCTGAGACGAGGTAGTATTTACATTATTCGGACTATTGTCCTCATCTTAGTTGCCATTTGTACGACGTTTAACAACAGATCATTCTATTTGTCTATATTTCTGAGATGAGGTAGTATTTCCAGTATTTACATTATTCGGACTATTGTCCTCATCTTTGTTGCCATTTGTACGACGTTTAATAATAGATCATTCTATATGTCTATATTTCTGAGATGAGGTTGTATTTACAGTATTTACATTATTCGGATTATTGTCCTCATCTTTGTTGCCATTTGTATGACGTTTAATAATAGATCATTCTACTTGTCTATATTTCTGAGATGAGGTAGTATTTCCAGTATTTACATTATTCGGACTATTGTCCTCATCTTTGTTGCCATTTGTACGACGTTTAATAATAGATCATTCTATATGTCTATATTTCTGAGATGAGGTTGTATTTACAGTATTTACATTATTCGGATTATTGTCCTCATCTTTGTTGCCATTTGTATGACGTTTAATAATAGATCATTCTATTTGTCTATATTTCTGAGATGAGGTAGTATTTCCAGTATTTACATTATTCGGACTATTGTCCTCATCTTTGTTGCCATTTGTACGACGTTTAATAATAGATCATTCTATATGTCTATATTTCTGAGATGAGGTTGTATTTACAGTATTTACATTATTCGGATTATTGTCCTCATCTTTGTTGCCATTTGTATGACGTTTAATAATAGATCATTCTATTTGTCTATATTTCTGAGATGAGGTAGTATTTCCAGTATTTACATTATTCGGACTATTGTCCTCATCTTTGTTGCCATTTGTACGACGTTTAATAATAGATCATTCTATATGTCTATATTTCTGAGATGAGGTTGTATTTACAGTATTTACATTATTCGGATTATTGTCCTCATCTTTGTTGCCATTTGTATGACGTTTAATAATAGATCATTCTATTTGTCTATATTTCTGAGATGAGGTAGTATTTCCAGTATTTACATTATTCGGACTATTGTCCTCATCTTTGTTGCCATTTGTACGACGTTTAATAATAGATCATTCTATATGTCTATATTTCTGAGATGAGGTTGTATTTACAGTATTTACATTATTCGGATTATTGTCCTCATCTTTGTTGCCATTTGTATGACGTTTAATAATAGATCATTCTATTTGTCTATATTTCTGAGATGAGGTAGTATTTACAGTATTTACATTATTAGGACTATTGTCCTCATCTTTGTTGCCATTTGTACGACGTTTAATAACAGATCATTCTATTTGTCTATATTTCTGAGATGAGGTAGTATTTCCAGTATTTACATTATTCGGACTATTGTCCTCATCTTTGTTGCCATTTGTACGACGTTTAATAATAGATCATTCTATATGTCTATATTTCTGAGATGAGGTTGTATTTACAGTATTTACATTATTCGGATTATTGTCCTCATCTTTGTTGCCATTTGTATGACGTTTAATAATAGATCATTCTATTTGTCTATATTTCTGAGATGAGGTAGTATTTACAGTATTTACATTATTAGGACTATTGTCCTCATCTTTGTTGCCATTTGTACGACATTTAATAATAGATCATTCTATTTGTCTATATTTCTGAGATGTGGTAGTATTTCCAGTATTTACATTATTCGGACTATTGTCCTCATCTTTGTTGCCATTTGTACGACGTTTACTAATACATCATTCTATTTGTCTATATTTCTGAGATGAGGTAGTTTTACAGTATTTACATTATTCGGACTATTGTCCTTATCTTTGTGGCCATTTGTACGACGTTTAATAATAGATAATTCTGTTTGTCTTTATTTCTGAGATGGGGTAGTTTTACAGTACTTACACTATTCAAATTATTATCCTCACCTTACTGCCATGTTTACGACGTTTCGGCCGTTGTACGCTCCAGCCCTCCTCAGGTGCTAGGAATTTAGAACTGAACACTATTTCGATGACTGGGATATATCATTCTCATTCTGTGTCCAATGCCACTTCTGGTTGCCATGTAGTTATCTTTCTTTAACCTAACTCTCTCTAAGTTATTTGTTCATCACTGTTGTAGTCTGGTACTGAATTCACAGATCTTTGGGTCAAGTCCCGGGGATTAACCCATGTCTATATCCACTGGGCCATGTGTTCTTTCAGAAGAACAGTTTGAATTTCTGGGACGTCAAACTAATGCCTCAGTAACCATTTTTTACCAGAGCTCATATTGCAATCCTTGATTCTAATAATTTTTTCTAGCACCTCGTATTATTTTTTTCCAATATTTTATTCATTTTTATGCTTGTTCGACTTAGGAGATTTTTTAGCCTAGCATATGCACTGATTTCTTAAGTTTCCGTAACTTTTAGTGGCGTTCTCTATCTACTATTTCAATTTCATCCCATAGAAGGTGCCAATTCCCTTTCTCCCTCCATATGAGACGCCTAATTTTTCTATCTCCCCTCGTGTTACAGCCTTGCGATGTTCTTGTAGCCCTACCTCAAGGGGACGACCTGTTTCTCCTTTATATTTTCTTTCAACAGTAACATGGAATCCTTAGTCATGTTCTCCTTGTTAGAGGAAGTGCCAACAGGTACCTGCATAATGTGGAACCACTTCTAAAGGGAGTTATATGGACTAGAGTTACTTTGTATTTTCTCCGATAGACAGACCGAGGCTGTTTTCTGAGAGCTGTTATCCTTATACTCTCTCTCTTCTATGTTTGTTGGAGTTGTTGTCATGTACCCTGGATAATCGTTACGTTGTAGAGTACTGCTGATATTGACCATTTCTCGTTCTTATGCCTCTAAGTCGCCGGTTATGACTTGCAGGTAACGAACGATGAGATTAACAACCGCCATTTACACAAAAAAGTTTCGTAAGTTTTCATGCGAAAAATGTTTCAACGAAATCCAGAATATGGTTTCCATTAAAAGAAGTCTACCTCCATCAAGGTCTTTCGCAACGACCTAAAATTTGGGTGGCGCAAGGTCAGTTGAATATGCCGGGAGGGGTAGAAGAAACCATCTTATATCCTGCGGTCTGTCTGTCAGATAAATGCCATAAGCGATACACGTTTCTTTCGAGACATGACTGACGAGGCAGAAGATTTTTCCGCAATAGGTTGCTTTCTGCGGTAGACTGGTTTCCAACCAAGGCTATATAACCCAATGTGTCTTTTTATTTAACCCAAAGCTAGAAAGAGAAAAGATGGATTAAAATCTTTCCAAAGAGTATTTGAGCGGAAATGAATGCAATTAATTCAACTGCCATTCGAACTCAGCTCTCTGATTTTACATTCTAAGCCGAGATACGCTGAACCGCAACGCGCATTCATATTTTCTGTGATGTATTGTATTTATTATCAATTTTTTAGTTTAATTGTTCACCTATACTGAATGCCATCCATTATTGTTAATAAAATTTGTACTTATATTAATACTACCGTATGAATTTTGAGATCCCTTTATTTACATTGCATGGGTGATGGGAATTGAAATTGATGTATTGTCTAGTGAATGTTGCCTTGCGTTATACAGATGTCTTAAACCTCCTCTTTGTTCGAGATATTAGTTCATCCAGCAATGCTAGTTCGTTGTCACTCTGTTTTTCTATCGATGATCTTATTTAGTTCACATAGTCCAGTCGTGTCTGGATCTCTTCCTGGTGTGGCCAGTGTATGAACGTATCTCAGCCATAGAGTTGGCTTTAGAGCTGTGGATTCTAATGCCATCTCTTCAATGTATTCCATGTATATGTTAGCCAGTGAGGGTGATAATGGCGAGCCCATTGCTAAACCTTCATCCTGTCGATATATGTCAAATCCCATTCTGAAGTAAGTTGTTTGTGTGCAGAAAGTCACATGGAATGAGAATGATATATTACAGTGATCGTAAAAAAGGGTTCGGTTAAAAATTCTTAATACCTGAAGAAGACTGGAGCGTATACCGACCGAAACGTCATAAACACAACAGTAAAGATAAAGACGAAAGTCCGAATAAAGTAAATAGTGTAATATAGAAGTTCTAAAGCATTAAAAATAACGATAGATATTCCAAATAATGGACAGCCACGAAGGAAAAAATCAAGATATACTTTAGAAAACAGGGTTACATCATTTAATTTTGGCAAACGGAAAGAGAAGGGGCAACAAACATTTGCAGCCAGTCTCACCTCTTGTACAACATTAACCTCTAAAAGACTCTTCACCGCGTTCTAAAAGGAAAGCATTATCGAGCCGAAAATAACCTTCGTCCAAATCATTAGCTGTTATTGATTTTTGACTGTATTATTCTAGAGCCATCAAAACTCTTAGAAAAATGTATTATTCACCAGAGAAACCAAGATGAAATCCCCCGCCGCCTTCAGCGCAATATTCAACATGCATTGCGAACGACTAATTACACACGCATATATATTTTAAGCATATATATTGAATGACAAGTCAGGTAATATGGAGTGACGCGTTTCGTTCTAAGGAGAAACCTCTTCAGAAAAACTAACGTTTTCGTTAATGAAATTCATCTGTATATAAAAAAAAAGTAGATATGTTGGGGGAAAATATGTCATAATATATATTTTACAGCCAAACACTAAAGATACAGAAATACTCGCGTTTTAAATTATGACGTTTCGATGTAAAGGTTAAACCATGTTTAATATAAATTTACCAGCCTCTACTTTTATAAAAAGAAAAATGATTCCGTCAACAAAACCGTTATTTTGTCCAAAGTACGATTATTCTCAGAATTAAACGCTTACCTATCTACTCAAAGAGGAATCAATAACTTAACAACGTTGAACATAAAATATACTTCACCTTTAAAACGGATACCAACTACACTCTTCCTTCCTTAAATAACACGTTTCACTGAAACAATAGCGAACTCAACTTTGACGTTTACAGAAAGGACGAGTTCCAGAAGTTGAGTAGAGTATTAAGAAACAGGAAAATTTCGTTAGAATTAAAGAAAAGAGTACTGGATTGCTATTTGATGCCAGTTCTTCAATATGGCAGTGAATGCTGGACAATATCATCAAAGAAGGAAAACCTTGAAGTAATTGAAATGTGGTTCTATAGAAGTATGCTGTGGATATCATGAACCGAGCATGTGATCAATGATGAGGTCTTAGAAATGATGGAAACGAAAAGAAAATTAATACTGAGTATCAGGAAGAGACAACTAAAATTCCTGGGACATGCAATGAGGAAGGAGGGCTTCAAGAACTTGATACTAACAGGCCAGATAGAGGGTAAATTAGACAAGGGAAAGCAGCGGATAACATATTTGAAGGGCCTGAGCAGGTGGATAACAGAACTATGGTTTTATAGTGTAACAGGAGAAAGTGTGCTAAGAGCCACCAGGGATAGGGAGACGTGGAAAGCCATGATCGCCTACGTCCTGAAAGGACAGAGCACATAGAAGAATATATATGCCAACTGTTTATAAGTAATTATAATGTGGATATAAAGTGGGGGGTCTAATTTGTATTATAACCAGTATATAAACTGATCCCTCATTTTGTGACCATGCTAGTTTTCTATACATTTATATTCTAGATTTATGGGCTTGAGCAGGCGGATGTCAGAACGAAGGTTGCAGGGTGTAACAGGAGAAGGAGTGCTAAGAGCCACCAGGGATAGGGAGACGTGGAAAGCCTTGATAGCCTATGTCCTGAAAGGACAGGACACATAGAAAAAGAATTAACATAAACGACCTGGTCAATGTCTAGTCAAACAAATCCTATGAAATTAATTCTGATATAATCATAGGTTTCAACTTAAGGGAATTAAGCATTTGCAGGGCGCAATATCTACCCAAAGTAGGAACATACATAAAAACCGTTCAATATCCTAATCACAACACAAACAGAAAGGTATAAAAAATACACTACCGCTACAAAAATAACATTATCCACAATAATAAATTAGACAAAAACAGATACATAACACTACCGGCCATCTCGTTAAAATCCACTATCCAGAAGAAATTATCTTATCGAAGCAATACTCACATAGTCACAACAACCTTCCAAAACCCTTATAAATATGTTCAAAATTAAAAACACCAATAAAAATACAAATTCAGAAACAGGCATATATAAAATGAATTACCAAAACTGGATTCTTCAAATACATTGGAAAAGTATTAAAAAACATATCTATGAACACAAAAGGGACCTCATACATAACAGTTTGATAAATGGACTACTCATACCCAGAAATGAATTTGACGCACTCATGAGAATTTGCTCAGAAGATGCTCGATAGTGATACCATCGAACATTATCAAAATATCAATTCATGCCGAGGTTTTTTTTCCAAATCTCGCCTTTCCTAAAGTATTAGTTTCCCAACCTAGCAAACACGGGAACAGATATGTTGAAAAATCAAAAGGAAGCGGTTAAATGTATAGCAGATCCGTCCATCACATACCATAAAGATATAATAGAAATACAAACAATAATCTAGACTTATTTATAAATGGAACTTTGTCTGTGTGTGTGTGTGTGTGTCCGTTACCTATAGACTCCAAAACGGCTGGACCGATTTTCTTGAAAATTTACACAGTTGTACTATAAGCGTCTGCGAGTGTTCTTAGCTAGGTTTTGTATCGAGGTACCCCCGATAAATATCTAAAATCGATAATCGAAAAAATCAGGTTATAGAAGGAGTGGTCTGATTTTAATCAAATTTGATACACTCATAGACAAAGACATAAGAAACGATATTCAGAAGTTTCAAGGTTGCAGTTCTTACAATAGTGCAGAAGATTTGATATCGATACCAGGAAATCAAAATCTGACTTACATCCATTCATTTTTCTTTCAGTGTACGGTTTCGCTTTAACTGGAAACAACCATTGCTTTTTAGTCTTTCGTGCCAGAGTCCAAAGAGTCTGAACTCCTGGACCACGGATTAGTTTTAAAGCTTTTATTACACCCGAGCAACGCCGGGGTATACTGCTAGTTCATTTATAAACAGAAGATATTATTAAAGAAAACTTCTTGAATATTACTCGGTCGATTTTACTTTTCGCCAAACTTTGAATTATGACAATTAGTGGCCTCCTCACGCACTGACTGACATTTCACCAACCTGAACGTTCTCGAATTTATAAAAATTTTTTAAACGAATGACATCTTCGCCTCTGTCTATATAAACACGTGCAGTATAATAATTACTACATTTCCTTGATAAAGTCCCTAAAAGGACAAAACGTGCCAGCTAATATATATATATATATATATATATATATATATATATATATATATATATATATTGAGGCTTTGCCGGTTAATTAGACATTGGGTTCTTTTTCTTCTCTGTGCACCGTAGCAAATTTCTCTACAGTTTCTAATTTTATTTTCCTTATACATACATATATATGTATAAATATATATCAGCATGCGGTGTAGATATAGAAGAATCTAAATTGTTTGATTTTCTTGGACTTTTTAAATTCCAATTTCTTATCCTTTCACTAGTAATATTTAAATTTATTTTTAAACTAAATAATTAAGTTAACAACTAAATTTACAATAGAATAATTAGACTGACTCTTAAATTCAATTTTTTTTAAATTTTTTTAATTTTATATTGTGTTATATTTGTTTGGTTGACTGTATAATAAGTATAATTTTGATTATATAGTGACGTGATGATTTTGTGATCACAACAGATTAACTATTATCTCTTAAATATATTTTTAATTTTTTTAGACTCTAATTTCTTTCATCGTTAATTTATAATATTTATTTATTTTTTATTTTCTCATTTTCTCCTATCACCTTTTCTTTCTATTTTAAATTTATTCCTCTCTTCTTTCTTCTTCTTCGCTTTTCGTTTACGCTTTAAGATACTTACCCTTTCTTTTTTAACGCTCTCTCTCTCTCTCTCTCTCTCTCTCTCTCTCTCTCTCTCTCTCTCTCTTCAACTTCGTCAACCGATAAGAAGCACCTAAAGGTAACTTCGAAACGCGAAAACTTTTGTGTAGTGATGCTATGAATTTATAAACCATTATAACAACTATTAAAATATATATATATATATATATATATATATATATATATATATATATATCTGTCTGTGGATGACAATATTTACGCTCTCACACCCTGATTGAGCACTCTGGAGGAGGGGTAGACTTTGAAAAACAGTAGCCACTCTAGCGTGAACGCATCGCTCATTCATTAAAAAAGAATTGGAGCACCCTGACTGCTGGGCGCGTAATATGATTTGCGCTAAAAAAAACTGCCTTCTTCCACCGAACGCCCCGTGGCTCAGGGGTAGAGTCACCGTACTGACGCCAATTCGGTCGGGTTTCGGGCCTTGGTTAGGGAGCAATCGGAGTCTAACCGTACTGATGAGCTGTGATACAGCGAAACAGATCTGTCTGCGGATGACAATGTATATATATATATATATATGTATTTAAGATATTGGAATCAATCTGTATAGCTACGTAAACCTTCTCTTTGCCGACAGACTCACTTTGAGCGAGTAATTGTTTTTTTGTAAATTACCGTTTCAAATGTCTCCTCTCAATACGGAGAACACATGAGCGTCTGTGTGTAATGATTTTTGGGAATATTTTGAAGATCAACTGTTTTATCATTTGGGTCTGAGAAGCAGCAAGTTCAGCGGCGAAATACGCATTACCCATGAAATTGTAGAATATCTAAAAATTTTCTAATATATATATATATAATGATCTTTTGGCATTATAACAGGAAAGTGCCCACAACAAATCATTCAACTCATGATGAGTCATAGTTTAACCATATCATCGACGCTTAAACATTATTACCACTCACTTAAGGAGTCACTGTTACCTGAAATTTCTATAGGCTATGAAGAACTGATGTTGGAACTGTAAAATTTGAAATGCATTAATTGCAACTCTTTATATTAATATTAGGTTGTCCCAAAAATTTGTAAACACTTGCAAAAAATTGAAATTTTATTCGCCAAATAATCTAAGGGTACCAGAAAACACTTGCAAAAAATTGAAATTTTACTCGCAAAAACAACAAAAATTATTGCTCAAAATAAAGACCTACATTTTCCAAAACTTTCTGCCACCGATCTGCAAGCTTTCGGATCTGGTCAAAGTACCATTCAGCCGGTTTCGAATCAAAGAATTCTTGACACGCTTTCTCGACTTCATCAAACGAGTCGAATCGGTGGCCCTTCAGAAAGTGTTGCATTGAGCGGAAAAGGCCGTAATCTGATAGAACACAGTTATGACTGTAGGCTGGATGTGGCAGAACCTCAACACCATCCAGCTCTTCAAACTTGTCTTTGGTTTTCCTGGCGGTGTGCGGCTTAGCATTGTCCTGCTGCA
The DNA here is from genome assembly GCA_037127315.1 of Ascarosepion bandense. NCBI lineage: Eukaryota > Metazoa > Mollusca > Cephalopoda > Sepiida > Sepiidae > Ascarosepion > Ascarosepion bandense. Next base: position 965,400 of record JBBBDQ010001992.1, on the reverse strand, counting down.
TGAAAGCGCGCTTTCGGATGATCAGAGCCGGGTAGTTTTGCTTCAACTTTTCGTAGACCCGCTCAAGTTGCTGACAGTAAAGTTCGGCACTGATGGCACGACCATTCGGAACCAACTCAAAATGCACGATTCCACCAAACGCACAATATGACTTTTTTACCGAATCGATCTTGTTTTGGAACCGACGGTGTCTCTAACCCTTTCTGAACCCATCTCGATTGTGCTGGACCAGATAGACCCATTTCGCAAGTGTTTACGAACTTTTTGGACAACCTAATAATTGCACTGATTCTTTCTTTCAAATACGGAATTGGGCTGAAGGTTTCATAGGCTGACTATAAAGAAGAGATGCTACAACTGTGAAACATTGCATCCATTAGTTTCAACACTCTCATTGTTTCTTTCCAGGTAAACAGGTGTCTGATTCGCCGGTTTCGTTTTCAGTGGTCTTAGGTAATTCAGTCTGCCTTTAGTTTCTGCTACAATTGCTTCATAGTCCTTTTAACCCTTTACAATCCTTTAGATGTTCAAGGATAATATTTTTTTTAATCATCAATCATGGTACAAAGATTCCGATAACCCTTTTCAAGCAACAATATAATAACATTCAGTGTCACCGCTAGACAACAATTTGCATATAAATTATCTTCTAAAATCAGCAGAAAATACCGAGTCTCCCAGACTGAAATTCTATTAATGTGCGAGTCGCTTCTCCTTTTCATATGATGATATGAATTATTCATGGCTTTTTCGTTCTTTTTACCATCATTGTCTGTCGCTTTTCAAACAACTGATTACATATTCGAAAAAGAAAAAAAAACTGGTGTGGGTACTATTCGAGTATCGTTAAGAGAGGGTGCGTTGATAAAAAAAATACATCGTCAGAAAGCAGAAGTTTAATACTGAATATCTGGAAGGGAATTGTTCAATAACCCCAAAACCGATTGATACGCACCAGACATGAGCTATTAAAAATGTTAGGTAGTTTGGGGCATATTCTCTTAATATATCTTGGGTTGATCTCAGTCTGTACATATTTTCTCTCTCTCTCTCTCTTTCTCTCTCTCTTTGTTTTCTTCTTCCCTTTTCTCTCGATCTCTCTTCCTCTCTCTCTCTCTCCCTCTCTCTCTCTCACTCACTTTATATATATATATATATATATATATATATATATATATATATATACACACTACTACCGGCTATAATCATTAGGCCACCCCGGTTTTTTAAAAGAAATTATATATTTCATATTAGTTTTAGTCTTTATTGCAAAGTGGATAATTCTAAATGAAAATAGAATGCTTCTTTTGTTAACCCTCTAGGGCCATTCGTATCATATTTGATACAGTATTTCCCTATAAGGAAACATTTGGTATTTCCCTATAAGGAAACATTTGGTATTCATTGACTGAGCAGTCAGTACTGCTTTCATTTGAAATTTATAAAATATTTCTCTTAAAAAATTTTTCAGGAAAATATTTCTTTCAAGGCTTGTTTTCATACTGTATCAAATATGATACGAATGGCCCTAGAGGGTTAATCTCAGTCTGTTTATCTATCTATCTATCTATCTATCTATCTATCTATCTATCTATCTATCTATTAACCCTCTAGGGCTATTCGTATCATATTTGATACAGTATTTCCCTATAAGGAAACATTTGGTATTTCCCTATAAGGAAACATTTGGTATTCATTGACTGAGCAGTCAGTACTGCTTTCATTTGAAATTTATAAAATATTTCTCTTAAAAAATTTTTCAGGAAAATATTTCTTTCAAGGCTTGTTTTCATACTGTATCAAATATGATACGAATGGCCCTAGAGGGTTAATCTCAGTCTGTTTATCTATCTATCTATCTATCTATCTATCTATCTATCTATCTATCTATCTATCTATCTATCTATTAACCCTCTAGGGCCATTCGTATCATATTTGATACAGTATTTCCCTATAAGGAAACATTTGGTATTTCCCTATAAGGAAACATTTGGTATTCATTGACTGAGCAGTCAGTACTGCTTTCATTTGAAATTTATAAAATATTTCTCTTAAAAAATTTTTCAGGAAAATATTTCTTTCAAGGCTTGTTTTCATACTGTATCAAATATGATACGAATGGCCCTAGAGGGTTAATCTCAGTCTGTTTATCTATCTATCTATCTATCTATCTATCTATCTATCTATCTATCTATACTCATTAACCCTCTAGGGCTATTCGTATCATATTTGATACAGTATTTCCCTATAAGGAAACATTTGGTATTTCCCTATAAGGAAACATTTGGTATTCATTGACTGAGCAGTCAGTACTGCTTTCATTTGAAATTTATAAAATATTTCTCTTAAAAAATTTTTCAGGAAAATATTTCTTTCAAGGCTTGTTTTCATACTGTATCAAATATGATACGAATGGCCCTAGAGGGTTAATCTCAGTCTGTTTATCTATCTATCTATCTATCTATCTATCTATCTATCTATCTATCTATCTATCTATCTATCTATTAACCCTCTAGGGCCATTCGTATCATATTTGATACAGTATTTCCCTATAAGGAAACATTTGGTATTTCCCTATAAGGAAACATTTGGTATTCATTGACTGAGCAGTCAGTACTGCTTTCATTTGAAATTTATAAAATATTTCTCTTAAAAAATTTTTCAGGAAAATATTTCTTTCAAGGCTTGTTTTCATACTGTATCAAATATGATACGAATGGCCCTAGAGGGTTAATCTCAGTCTATCTATCTATCTATCTATCTATCTATCTATCTATCTATCTATCTATCTATCTATCTATTAACCCTCTAGGTTACCCATATCATATTTGATACAGTATTTCCTACAGAAAACATTTGGTATTTCCCTATAAGGAAACATTTGGTATTCATTGACTGAGCACAAGTACTGCTTTCATTTGAAATTTATGTATTTCTCTTAAAAATTTTCAGGAAAATATTTTTCAAGGCTTGTTTTCATACTGTATCAAATATGATACGAATGGCCCTAGAGGGTTAATCTCAGCCTTGTTTATCATCTATCTATCTATCTATCTATCTATCTATCTATCTATCTATCTATCTATTAACCCTCTAGGGCCATTCGTATCATATTGATACAGTATTTCCAAGGAAACATTTGGTATTTCCCTATAAGGAAACATTTGCATTCATTGACTACTGAGCAGTCAGGTACTGCTTTCATTTGAAATTTATAAAATATTTTTAAAAAATTTTTCAGGAAAATATTTCTTTCAAGGCTTGTTTTCGTATCAAATATGATACGAATGGCCCTAGAGGGTTAATCTGTCTGTTTATCTATCTATCTATCTATCTATCTATCTATCCATCTATCTATCTATCTATCTATCTATCTATTAACCCTCTAGGGCCATTCGTATCATATTTGATACAGTATTTCCCTATAAGGAAACATTTGGTATTTCCCTATAAGGAAACATTTGGTATTCATTGACTGAGCAGTCAGTACTGCTTTCATTTGAAATTTATAAAATATTTCTCTTAAAAAATTTTTCAGGAAAATATTTCTTTCAAGGTTGTTTACATTGTATCAAATATGATACGAATGGCCCTAGAGGGTTAATCTCAGTCTGTTTATCTATCTATCTATCTATCTATCTATCTATCTATCTATCTATCTATCTATCTATCTATCTATCTATTAACCCTCTAGGGCCATTCGTATCATATTTGATACAGTATTTCCCTATAAGGAAACATTTGGTATTTCCCTATAAGGAAACATTTGGTATTCATTGACTGAGCAGTCAGTACTGCTTTCATTTGAAATTTATAAAATATTTCTCTTAAAAAATTTTTCAGGAAAATATTTCCTTTTCAAGGCTTGTTTTCATACTGTATCAAATATGATACGAATGGCCCTAGAGGGTTAATCTCAGTCTGTTTATCTATCTATCTATCTATCTATCTATCTATCTATCTATCTATCTATCTATCTATCTATCTATTAACCCTCTAGGGCCATTCGTATCATATTTGATACAGTATTTCCCTATAAGGAAACATTTGGTATTTCCTATAAGGAAACATTTGGTATTCATTGACTGAGCAGTCAGTACTGCTTTCATTTGAAATTTATAAAATATTTCTCTTAAAAATTTTTCAGGAAAATATTTCTTTCAAGGCTTGCTTTCATACTGTATCAAATATGATACGAATGGCCCTAGAGGGTTAATCTCAGTCTGTTTATCTATCTATCTATCTATCTATCTATCTATCTATCTATCTATCTATCTATCTATCTATTAACCCTCTAGGGCTATTCGTATCATATTTGATACAGTATTTCCCTATAAGGAAACATTTGGTATTTCCCTATAAGGAAACATTTGGTATTCATTGACTGAGCAGTCAGTACTGCTTTCATTTGAAATTTATAAAATATTTCTCTTAAAAAATTTTTCAGGAAAATATTTCTTTCAAGGCTTGTTTTCATACTGTATCAAATATGATACGAATGGCCCTAGAGGGTTAATCTCAGTCTGTCTATCTATCTATCTATCTATCTATCTATCTATCTATCTATCTATCTATCTATTACCCTCTAGGGCCATTCGTATCAAATATGATACGAATGGCCCTAGAGGGTTAACACTGCACAATAACCTGTGCATCAAATGAACTGTTCTGGTGTCCAGTTTTTGTGCTTTCTCTCCCATGCTAGTCTTTTTTCTTATTGTCAGGCCAAAGCAAGGGCTTCCTAGCTGCCTTGTAAATTTTTGCAAAGTAATATTAACAAAAGAATCATTCTATTTTCATTTAGAATTATCCACTTGGCAATAAATAATCAGAATAGTATGAAATAAATCATTTTTTAAGACTGAGGTGGCCTTAATTATGGCCCGGTGAATATATATATTTAATGATTTGTTTGGACATTATTTTTTATCGATACTCGTATTTAAGTAGATATTCTGTTTTTTAATTAAACAGTATTATGTACTTATATCGACTATCCTGATTATTTACGATAATTTTTTAATATAAAAATGTGTGTCATTCGGCAGGATTTGAACCTGCGACCCCAATCCACATAGGGAAACTACCATGTGATCTGGCACGTCTTAGACCTCTCGACAACAAATGACCATTAGTCTAAACCAGATTTCAATCAAGCCTATATAAAACAGTTTTCGATTTATCGCAATAACCATATCTGCTCTAAAATGTATCGTAATGTCAACAAATGTAAACATATTACGGAAATTAACGAAAGTTAACGATACATTTCAGAGCAGATATGGTTATTGTGATGAATTGAAAACTGTTTTATATAGGCTTGATTAAAACCTCGTTTAGACCAATGGACATTCGTGGTCGAGAGGTCTAAGACGTGTCAGATCACATGGTAGCTTCCCCTATGTGGATAGGAGTCGCAAGTTTGAACCCTGCCGAATGACACACATTTTCGTAATAAAAATTTATCGTAAATAATCAGGCCAGTGGATATAAATATATAATACTGTTTAATTAAAAAAACAAAATATCTACTTAAATACGAGTATCGATAAAATAATGTTCACACAAATCATTTCAAATTGTCAGTTGTTTATACCCAAGTTCGTTAACCTTGGTTAATTCATATATATATATATAGTTTAATATTGTAAGAAAGTTATGGAACACGTGGTTTTGAAACCTACTATTAATGCATTCACTTTTATAAAGAGTGCTCGATACAACGTAGAGCTTTAGATTGTGATGGCTTTTACAATGTTTTATAAAAGCATATGCTTTTATAAACCATTGTAACAACCATTACAATATATATATATATATATATATATATATATAGTTTTGAATTATAATGCTGCTTAGTGCCCAAACTGTTGATTTTTCTTTAATTTTTCGGATAGGGAGACGTTTTTGATGTGCATTTTTTTTTGTTGTTATAACATAGTCAGTCAGTTTAGGTGCCGTACGTGATACACGCTTGGGCGATCATGTCTCGAAAGAGACATGACTGACTGGGCAGAAGATTATCCCGCAGTAGACTGGTTGCCGACCAAGGCTATAGAACCCAATCTGTCCTGCTATTTAACCCATAACTGGAAGGAAGAGACGGATTAATACCTTTCCCAGGGGTATTTGCGCGTAAGTGAATACAATGGATTCAACTGGAATTCGAACTCGGCTCCCCGGTTTCTCATTCCGAGCCGATATCCACTGTACCACAACGCACATCCTATAACAACACACATCATAACATAGAGCATTCAAAAATAGTATTAATGTAGAGACTTTTTTCACTTAACTGAGCCGTGTTGTTTTAGTTACAACGACTTTGAAGTTTCGTGAAGGCATTAATATGATATATTCACACTTCAAGGAAACTGCTTGTTGCTGACTCCCAATGTTTTTCCATATTTATATTGACTTTGGTGTAATTTCATTTGTGATGATTTTTGTTAATTTTAAAAGGTGTAGGTAGTTTATCTTTTTATGGTTCTTGCTTCTTAGGGTGTTTGGTTGATGGAGGGTTTATTTTTTACTATTATAGTTGATTATTTGATTTTCACTTCTTTTTTATGTGGTTTGGGTGGTTATTTTTTTTTTTTTTTTTTTTGAGTGGTGTAGAATTTTTGACATTTTGAACAGCACATATAACAATAAAAAAATGGTAAATAAAATGTTCATGCGTAATAATACTTTTAATAAATTATCTATCTATCTATCTATCTATCTATCTATCTATCTCTCTCTCTCTCTCTCTCTCTATATATATATATATATATATATATATTGTGCAAATTAATTGAAACAAACCGAACAATGTCTTCCTAGGATCTTTCACACTTTCTTTTATCACGTACACAACGTCGCTTGCAATTAATTCAACTGGAATTCGAACTAGGCTCACCGGTTTCTCGTTCTGAGTCGATATCCACTGCACCACAATTCCTTGCATTTACTTACGCGCAAATACCCAAAGGAAAGGTATTAATCTGTCCCTTCCCTCCAATTATGGCTTAAATAACAGGACAGATTGGGTTCTATAGCCTTGGCTGGCAACCAGTCTACCGCAGAAAGCAATGGCAACCTACTGCGGCATAATTTTCTGCCCAGTCAGTCATGTCTCTTTCGAGACATGATCGCCCAAGAATGTTTCACGTATGGCACTTAACTGACTGATATAAGCAAGCAGTGTATATACACGCCAGTTACCGAAAGAACTCAATTCATTTCTGAAGAGTTTGTGTGTCGGTGTGGGTGTTATCTAAATTCTCCACGTGATCAAGAATTCACGAGTTTCATTAATTTGATCAGATTTAGGGGAGTTGGTTATTTTTCTGCGACCTTCATTGTATATATATATATGTATGTGAGTGCGTATGTGTGTGTGTGCGTGTGTGTGTGCGCGGGCGTGTGTTTGTGCGTGTGTCAGAATTATAAATATGAACCTGAACAAGAGTAATGTCGATGAAAAAAATTAAGGAATTTTTTATTTTCCGTGGAAACAAAAACCGCCATTTTATTTCTGTCTTTGGGCAGAAATAGACGACCTTAAGTCCATCTGAATGAAACTGATTCAATATTTCTTATTAATTTGCTTCTTTTTTTCTTTCATTCATTTTTCTCTTTTCCTTTTTCATCATTTTTTTTTGTTTATTTTTATTCACTGTTTTTATTCTTCCTTTCTTTTTTCTTCGTTTCCAGCTTTTTTCTTAATTTTTACTTTTCTTCCTTTTTTATTGTTTTTTTCTCTTCTTTTTCTCTCCATTTACTCTTTCATTTTTTCTCCATTTCTCTTTTACTCTTTCCACTTTTTTCTTTTCTTGTTTTCTTCTTCCCCCTTTTCCTCTTTTTTCTCTTCATCTGTTTTTCCTTTTTTCTTCTTTTCTATTTTTTTTTCTTCTTTTCTGTTTTCTTCTTTTCACTTTTCTTCTCTTTTCTTTTTCACTTTCCTCTTTTCTTTTTTCCTATTTTCTTCTTTCTTTATTTCCTCTTTTCTCTTCATCTGTTTTTTTCCTTTTTTCTTCTTTTCTATTTTCTTCTTATTTCTTTTCTTCTCTTTTCTTTTTCTCTTTCCTCTTTTCAACTTTTTTCTCTTCCTATTTTCTTCTTCCCTCTTTTTCTCTTCATCTGTTTTTCGTTTTTTCTTCTTTTCTATTTTCTTCTTTTCTCTTTTCTTCTCTTTTCTTTTTCTCTTTCCTCACTACTTGAATACTGTTATTTTCTTTATAATCTTTACTTCATTTTCATTTGTAGATTCATTCTTTCTTTCATTTCTTTTTCTATTTAAATCTCTTTTTTTTTTCCACTTTCCGACGTTGTTTTCTTTCCTTTATCAATAATTCTTTAATTATTTTTTCAGTCCTTTCTTGATTTCTCAAGGATTTGGTTAAATTCTGTTCTTTATTTGTTATTTCAATTGTTTGTGATTTGTTAAAAAATATTCAGGCTTATATTTTTTATTTCGATTTATTTTCTACTTTTGTTTCCTCTTAGAATACATTTTGATTTTCTTTTTTATTCCATTTTTTCATTTTTTTCCTCGTATTTTATCAAATATTCATCGTTCATTCTCTCTCTTTTTCTTTTTTAGTTTTGATTTTCTTCACTTCCATTTCTTTCATTCAATTTGTTCTTTATCCTGACTTTATCCTGTCATTTGTTCTTCATTTTTCTTTTTTCTTGCCTTCTTTCTTTCCTTCTTTCTTTCTTTCTTTCCTTCTTTCTTTCTTTTTCTCTTTTTCTTTATTTGCCTTTCCTTGTTTTTTCTTTTATTTATTTTGTTTCTTGTTTTTTGTTATTATTGTTTTCCTCTCTATTTCATTCTTTTTCTTCGTTTTTTGTCTTTCTTTCCTTTTCCTTTTCATTTTCAATTTGCTTGTCTTTTTCCTTGGATTGCCTTCCTTATATTTACTTTCTAATCGAGTTTTCTTTCTTTGATTCTTTCATGAGAATTTCCTTTGTTTGGTTGGTTCTTTCTTTCATTTTTTCTTTCTTTTCATCATTACTTGCTTCGTTTTTGCCTTTCTTCGTTCCTTGCTTTCTTTCTTTTGTGTTTCTTTCTTTCTTTCTTAATTTCATGAAATCCTCTTTTGTTTGTTTGTTTGTTTGTTTGTTTGTTTGTTTGGTTAGTTCTTCCTTTATTTCTTTTCATTATCGCTTGCTTCGTTTCTGTTTTTCTTCGTTCCTTGCTTTCTTTCTTTTGTGTTTCTTTCTTTCTTTCTTTCTTTCATGGGAGCTTCGTTTGTTTGTTTGTTTGTTTGTTTGGTTGGTTGGTTGGTTGGTTGGTTGGTTGGTCGGTTGGTTGGTTGGTTCTTCCTTTTTCCTTTTTTTTCATTATCGCTTCCTTCGTTTCTGTCTTTCTTCCTTCCTTGCTTTCTTTCTTTTGTGTTTCTTTCTCTCTTTGTTTGTTTGTTTCTTTTTTTATTTCATTCTTATTTTTTCATTCTTTTGCAGCTTGCTTGCTTGCTTTCTTCCTTTCTTTTGTTTTCTCTCTTTCTCTCTCTCTCTCTCATTCTTCCTTGCTTTCTTGACCCCTATCTTTATTTCTTTCTCTATTTACATTTTTTCCTTGTTTCTTTCTTGCTTTTTTCTCTTCTCTTTCTACTCTCTTTTTATCCCTCCTTTTTTTCTTTGCCCTTCCTTATCTTGTTTCTCTGCATCTTTTTAGCTTTCGTTTTATGTTCCTGATACATTTTAAACTCATTTTTCAGGAATAATTCAATTTGTCTTCTTTCTTATCTCGGTATTAATTTTCTTTTATTTTTTGTTTATTGTGCTGGTTATTTTCCGGGATTCAGTCCTCATTCATATAAATCATTCTCTTACTACCTCCAAGAGAATTTACTTCATGTTTTTTTTTTTCATCTTTTTTTCTTGAATTCTTTATTGTTGTAAAGTATTCCGAGCTATGTTACTTAGACAAGACAAGCTTCTCTTATATGGTAAAGTTCCACCCATTGTTCTCTATTTATTTGCTAGCCAGAAAGGACAATTCCAAACGATGACAATTAATATCACAGGAAAATAAAATGGTAAAAAACTGAAGGTTTTAAGACCCATTTTCTTTGCCAATGTCAATTTGTTTTATTTGGTTTCGGATTTTTTTTTTCATTGCTTTTCTTTGCTCTCAGATTTTATACACTCCTTTATATTTTGGGATGATATATATATATATATATATTTTGGGATGATGCTAAAAGATTGTGATTGGCTTGCAAATTTAATGACGGGGCACGATGTCAACTATGCAGAAACGTGGTATCTTTAAAAAGGATCAGAAAATAAAAAAGCTTTTCTATCACGAAAAAGACTCACATAAAAAATATAACCATGTATACACAAATCCAAAAACGCACCTACATTCTGGCTCGCAATAAACACACACACACACACACAGACACACACACATATATATATATATATATATATATATATATATATGAGTCTATATATTAATGCATACAACCACTGATCATATACATATATATATGTATATATTACATATTAAAACTTTAAAATTTTACGTTGTCATATATCTATTTCAGCGATTGAATTCACTGAATTATACAATCTTCTAAATTTTTTTTTATATGTAATATATACATTGACTCAGTAAATAAATTAATTTATTATAGGCAGCCCTCTGGATGGATCAGTTTTAATATTTGTTTTTTAATAATTAATGTTTTAATGTTAATAGGATCTTCTTTGGGATTTATCATCCTTATACATGCATATATATATATATATATATATATATATATATATATATATATGCATGCATGCATAAATATATATATATATATATATATATATATATGGTAGGTATGGAGGGAATGAAATTCGTATCCAAAAAATATTATTATTAAAAAGTACTCAATAAAATGTAGAGCCAATAATATTTATTTAAAATTTATATATATATGCACTGCTAGCCATAATTATTTAGCCACCTCTGTATTTTAAAAGAAATTATGTATTTCAGACTAGTTTTAGTCTTTATTTTCCAGTGGATAATTCTAAATTAAAATAAAATGCTTCTTTTTTTAATACTGCAAAATAACATGTGCATCAAATGAACTGTTCTGGTGTCCAGTTTGTGTGCTCTCTTCCCCATGCTAGTCTCTTCTTCTTATTGGCTGGCCAAAGCAAAAGCTTCCTGGCTGCCTTATAAAATTTTGCAAAGTAATAATAACAAAAGAACCATTCTATTTTCATTTAGAATTATCCACTTGGCAATAAATACTAAAAATAGGATGAAATAGTTCATTCTTTCTTTTAAACTGGGGTTGCCTAATAATTATTGTCGGTAGTGTAAGTATGTTATAACATCGCTACAAAAGTAGCTATTTTGTTTCGACTCTTCAAGTGATGCTTCAGTTTGCGAGATGAATAATTTTAAAACATTCAAACCTAGCTAGATTCCCTCAAATGGGAAAACATTGTTATGTAGTCTGTGATGACCAATCGAACTGCAAGTAATTTCTCATTTGAAGAACATAACAACAGACCAAAAATTTTTTTAAATTTGAATAACATAACAACAGACATAAAAAACAAATTAATTGGTGAATTAATGTTAATATTTGATTAAAATAAAGATCATTATTACTAATTGTCTATTAATTTCATTTTAAAATAAAAATACAAATTTATTTTTTAAAGATTATTTCGAATTAATGTTAGACACTATGAATTTTAAATTCTGAATTTAATTAAGCATTATGTTTAAATGATTATAACGTTATTCAAATATGCATCAGGGAAGAGAGACAGACATACATATACATATAAATATATAGATACACACATATGAGCAAACAGACAAATATATACACACATACATATATATAAGCGTACATATACACTTACACATATTAAAATAGAAAACACATTTTTTCGTTTTAACCAAGATCAATTACCTAACAACAAAACCACGCTTTTAATCGATTAAAAGCAGTACCAGTTATTAATTTCTGGATTTGATGTCTACTGGGATTCATAAAGAAATTGACCTTCCATATGAAAAAGAGTTCTTTCCAAAAGAAACTGGATAATATTTTTAAGGACATAAATAAACCCGGTAACGTCTTTTTTTTTTTTTTTTTTTTAATCATATCACCCCAAGCAAGGCGGTAATGCCACTGATGCGCAGGGGGTTACGTAAGAGTGAAAAGATTGGAAAAGAGAAAAACCGGAAACCACATCCTAAACAGGAAACAAGGGATGAGCCTCTTCACCTGTTCAATAGACGTGGGTGGAGTGTGAACCGGGCGATAGTTCAGTCTATCTACTCCAATTGAAGAAAAACAAATAAAGAAAAGAGTGAAAAGATTGGAAAAGAGAAAACCGGAAACCACATTCTAAACAGGAAACAAGGGATGAGCCTCTTCACCTGTTCAATAGACGTGGGTGGAGTGTGAACCGGGAGATAGTTTAGTCCATCTAATCCAATTCTATTGACGTCATATTTTTCTCCTTCGGAGGACATGGAATAGACGGGAATATTCTCCGTCCTTAATATTTCACCAGAAGTATTTTTTTTTCTTTTCATATCCCAAAAAGGGTGTGAAAACTACCGAAATTAAAATTCCAGATTCATCCTTTTCGTGCTTCGCCAATTCCTTTTTATTTATATTAATAAATATATTTAAATTGTGTTATTCTGAGACATCAAGATGAAAGAAGCAAGTGAAAGATTTAAAGAAACATTACTATCGGTCTAAGTTCATGAAAAAACGTCTCAAGTACTCTTGGAAAAACAATACACGCCATATCACACACATGCTCACACATAAAGGGTATATTACATTATGTAAATTCTGATAAAACCGCTAATTTTTATAGGTTATCCCCCAAGGATTATTACACCATAATTAAAACTTTCCTTTAACCAAAAGCTATTGAGAAAATTGATACTACCACATTCAATCTGATAGAAAACATTAACTGTGTTAGCAATTCCATTAGTGACAAATTGTGTATAAGTGACCGGGTCAGTAAATTACAACTTAAACAAGCTTATATTCTAGTCGACAGGTTGAAGTGTGTGGAATTGTGTGGAATAGCGTAGGAAGCATAAAATATACATTTTGCATTTTAAAATAGAAATTTATTAAAGGAAAAGTCTAACATAAGTTGTAGGAGTTAATGTGCTATTAGAAACATTGAGATGTTAAGGGTAGAGTTCGTACACAATATTCGTAGTAGTAATTGTGAAAATAGATAAGGAGAAAGAGAAAGAGGACTATGCCCGAGTCGCTTGAAGTTGAAGTTACATTTTAGTGTTGTCTTTCTCGCTGCTTCCATCTGACTGACTTGACTAACGTTGATGAAGTCCTTTTATTGTAATCTAGATATTTTCGCACTTACACTCGAAGTCCTTTTGGTCTTGCAAGTTTTTTTTTTGTTTCACCCCGAGCAAGGCATTCCACTGCCACTGTATCGCAGGGGGTTACATAGGGTCGAGGGCGTGATGGGAAAGGTTGGTTAGGTATAGGAAATGTTAGGAGGGAGATAGAAAGTGTATCGAGAATGAGGGTTGGTTAGATGGTGAGAGTGTTTGAGAGAACAGATGCAAGTTAGCGTGTTAGAAGGTGTCTATTGACCTTACATTTAAACTGGAGATTGTAGCCGTCGGGGAAGCAATCATGTGGAAGGGAATTCCACAGCCGGGAAGTGCGAGAAAAGAAACTGTTGGAGTAGAAGTTGCGGTTGCATTTTATCGGTTTCACTGTAAAAGGGTGGGATCTAGTTGCTAATCTAGTATCTCGTGCAAATTCGTATTTAGGGGGCACCAGTGATCTAAGTTCCTTGGAGCAGAGGCCGTGAAAATATTTATAGAAGGGACACAGGGAAGCCACGTCGCGCCGGTGAGAGAGAGACTGCAGTCGGTCTGCCAAGTCGGTATCAATCACATTACAGACCCTCCGCTGTACCTTGTCGAGAAGCGCGAGAAGAATAGCAGGGGCACCCGACCAGATATGGCAGCAGTATTCAGTGCACGGGCGGATGGTAGATTTATATATGTGCAGGATAGATTCAGACGGAAAAAAACTTCCGGGCCCTGCACAGAGAACCGACTTTCATAGCAGCGGATTTAGCAATGGATTCGATATAGTCATTCCATTTGAGGTCCGCTGAAAGTGTGAGACCAAGGAGGCGTAGTGTTTTACTCTCTGGGAGGCAAGCCTGGTCCATGCTAATGGGAAGTAGGTGCGATTGTCTATGATGGTTGATTGATAGTAGCTTTGTTTTAGAAGCATTAAAGCTTACAAGCCATTTCTTACCCCAGTCCACTATAAATTGGAGGTCCTTTTCAAGCTCGGCTGCGAGGTTATCTTTATCGCCTACACCAGATTTTTGGTCGAGGAGAGAGTAAACTGTGGTGTCATCGGCGTACATACCTACTTGGGATCTTATAGAATAAGGGAGATCATTAATGTATATCAGAAAGAGCGTAGGACCTAGGATAGAGCCTTGAGGGACACCTGCCTTCGTATGGTAGTTCTGTGAGGCATGTCCGTTTAATACCACCTTCATTGTTCGGTTCGAGAGGAATGACTGGATTAGTTCAAACAAATGTCCAGTTATACCATAGCTCCGCAGTTTGCATAGAAGGCCAGCATGCCAAACTCTGTCAAACGCTTTAGAGATATCCAAGTTAACGGTTCGGGCTTCCCCATTCCTGTCTCGTGCCTGGTATACGTACTCGGTGAAGGTCGTTAGCATATCAGCTGTAGACCTGGTGAAGAGGAAACCATACTGCTTCTCCGAGAGAAGCCTGTGTGCTGTGAGATGCTGAACCACCTCGGCGTTGATAATGGCTTCGAACACTTTGCCAAAGATCGGAAGAAGGCTGATAGGGCGGTAATTTGCGGGGTCCGAGGGTTCCCATACATCAAAAACCATTTTAACACCTACTTGCGAAATTTTGACTTTTTCGTTAAGCACATGGTCAATCCTTTTTCTATTTGGGAAAATTTAGGATTTCACACGTCATTGTGAACTTTTGTAAAAGTGAAGAAGAAGGGTGTTGATTTTAATTAATTTCTTCTCCGCTACAGGACATTTGCAGTGGAATATTAACCCGGATGTTATTACCTTTGTTCAAACGCATCCAGAATAAAAATCATAACACTTTTATACAACTTCACATGAGTGATTATTATCCCTCCATTTTCATAGACCTTTTCACATTAACCTTTGAGTTCACCCAAAATACTAGAACATTTCGGATAATAAACTGGATATTTTTTTAAAATACAGAAGTTCTGTTCTCATTTAAAATGAACAACAATGAACTAAAATGACCTCAAATAAATACTTTGACATTTCAATGTGTTCATTAGAATCCACTGAAGTTTCTCACCTGGTGGGTTATTTATTCTATATAATTTAAGTGCCTATGGTTTCGTTGATACTGATAATTTTGGTTTATATAGAGATGATGGCTTATTAATAGTTAAAGATTCTACAAAAATTAAAAAAGACCGTAATAGGAAAATGGTCTACAGAGTATCGTTTAAGTCTCAAAGTCAAAATAACTACCAACATTAAATAAGTAGACATTTTGAATGGTAACTTAGATCTTTACAATAATTCTTTTCAACCTTTTATGAAGGACAATTCTAACCCAGTATATGTACATTCTAATTCAAACCATCCCCGTCAGTCATTTAGCATATATCTTCTTCAACCGAATTTTGAATCTGCGCTAACTCTTCTAGCTAAGTAATTTTCGATAAACATAGCGAATTCTATAATTCTGAGATTAGAAATTGCGATTATAAAGGCACTGCTATTACATTCCGAAATCCTATTGATAATGGCGATAATAAGAAGAGAAAATCTAATAAGGTCATCTGGTTTCTTTCACTTTACCATCTGATGGTTAAAACTAAAGAGAGACAAAAATTCTTAATCCTTATTAATAAACACTTTCATAAAACTAATCTCCTTAGTAAAATATTCAATAATAATACTCCTCAATTAAGCTATTGATGCACAGATTATCCCCCAAAATAATTAAAAACATAATAATAACAAAAACCTTAATGAGTATAAATTTAAAAACAAACTTGATGCACTGAAATGCTGCAGTAAATTATACCAAATATTATAAAACTAATACTAGCAAATGCTATTGTAGGAATGCTAAGGATTGCCCATTACGTAAAAAATGCTTAGCTAGTTCCCTAGTTTATCTTTACACTATTTCTACACTTGAACATCCTAGTATTCAAAGTTTTTATATCGGAACTATTAAAATCTTCGTTCAAAACCTG
Organism: Ascarosepion bandense; assembly: GCA_037127315.1. Taxonomy (NCBI): domain Eukaryota; kingdom Metazoa; phylum Mollusca; class Cephalopoda; order Sepiida; family Sepiidae; genus Ascarosepion; species Ascarosepion bandense. The sequence continues at coordinate 949,117 of JBBBDQ010001992.1, read as the reverse complement.
CTGCTATCAACATGTACTATCTTTCAATAATGGTTTTTATGAATACAGTACTTCATTATTCAATACTTTTAGTGTTTATATGAGAAAACAAAACACTTGCTGTCAAATGAAAATTGATTAGAATGGCTCGAACCTTTAATTCCATCTCCACAACTTGTCATATTTGAATTAATGAGAAGTTAGAAATTATCAGATTTCAAGACAGGATTACCCTAAGGTAGCAAAGGAATTAACTTGCTGCTAACTGTTCACCATTTCTTTTACAATGTGGGTAGTAATATTATGAATATATATAAACTATTTTTACTGACGTCAATTTTTATTTACTCTTAATTTCTGGATATTTTATCTAGCATAGATTGTCATGTTAAGATTTATTAGGTATTTAGTTTGACATATATTGCCAAGTTAATATTTGCTAGGCATTTAAACTAGCATAGAATGTCAAGTTATATAGTTACGAGGTATTCATTCTAACATACATTATCACGTTAATAGATGTTAATAGATTTTAATTTGGCATAGATTGTCAAGTTAATATTTAACTAGCAGTATAGACCGGCGTTGCTTGGGTATAATGAAAGCTAATCCATAGTCCTGGAGCTCAGACACTTTGGACGTTGGCTCGAAAGACTAAAAAGCAATAGTTGTTTCCAGTTAAAGCGAAACCGTAGATTGAAAGAAAAATGAATGGATATAAGTCAAATTTTGATTTCCTGGTATCGATATCAAAAAAGTTTTTTTCGTCGTAAACTGAATTTTGAAGCCTAAATAAGTCCTCTGAGTAAATGGTATCATGGCTAAGACTAAGAACTACAATTATACCTACTTAGAGCCAAACCCAAAACAAAAACTAAAATAAAAGGGGTGAAAAAATACAGACATACAAGCAGATAAACAGACACACACACATACATCTTGCCGTTTATATATATATATATATATGTATATATATATATATATATATATATATATATTATCGATTTTCTGTACTATTGTAAGAACTGCAACGTTGAAACTTCTGAATATCGTTTCTTATGTCTTTGTCTATGTGTGTATCAAATTTAATGAAAATCGGACCACTCCTTCTATAACCCGATTTTTTCGATTATCGATTTTCGATGTTTATCGGTGGGGGGTACCTCGACACAAAACCTAGTTAAGAACACTCGCAGACGCTTATAGTACAACTGTGTAAATTTTCAAGAAAATCGGTTCAGTCATTTCGGAGTCTATAGGTAACGGACACACACACACACACATAGACCCACACACACACAGACAATGTTCTATTTATAAATAAGTTTAGATGTGTGTGGATGGGTGTGCGTGATAGAGAAAGAGTTATTAGGATATGGAATCTGTAAAAGATTCTTGATGAATCGGATAAAGTGAAAAACTGAAATGCGTAAACAATAAAAGAGTTCCACTTTTCGTCTGATTTTTCAAATATACAAATGCATACGTCAACGCACACACATTCGCTCAAGCACAAACGCACACACTCAAGGAAAAAATTTATATTTGTATTACATGCACAGGCACACACACATAATAATTTTCCCTAATTCCAATGGGCCCTACACAAATAGGATACACAAAAAATAATTAGAGCCCTGAAGTACCTCGGTTTTAAAGTCGAGGTCACCTCTAATCTTAAAATTGTAAACCATCTAGACATCACCCTTAACTTAAATGATGGATCGTACCAACCATTTCTCAAAGAAAATAGTTCCCCCACTTATATTAATATTTCATCCAACCACCCCCAAAATATTATGAAACAGATACCCAATATAGTGAATAATAGAATCAACCAATTATCATCCAACATTAAAACTTTCAACGCAAGTAAAAATATTTACAATAAGGCCCTTCAAAAAAGCGGATATAAGAACAAGTTAACATATAATAAACCTACAATAGACTCCGAATCATTCAAAAATAAAAATAAAGGAAACTGTAGAAAAAGAAAGATAATTTGGTTTAACGCCCCCTTATTGTAAACTAACTAACATCAATATTGGTAAATATTTTCTCAAGTTAATAGATAAAGATTTTAATAACAGTAACCCTCTACGGAAGATTTTTAATAGGTACACCCTTAAAATTAGTTATTCTTTCACCCCGAATATGGACAGCCTTATTAGTTCCCATAATAGGAGTATTCTGGTGAACTTGCGCAATGCTGAATCTAGGTCCGGAATTCTAAACGAATGCAACTATAATTCTGTGGACGCCTGTCCGGTGGAGGGAAAATTCAAATCCACCCAGGTGATGTATGAAGCCCGCATTTCTCCATCTAAAAAAAAAACGACTTCTGGGCCTATATCGGTATGTCCGCCGGTCCTTTCAAACAAAGACTGTATAACCACAGGTACTCCTTTTCGAACCCCGGTCAGAGGTACCAGACACCCCTTTCGCGGGCATTCTGGAAAATGAAAGAAGGGCTGGATCCTGAAATTAGCTGGAAACTGATAGGTTCAGCCCGTATTCCGAGGAATTTTCGTGATAGGTGCTGTCTATGTTTACTGGAAAAAATTTCAATATTAAAATACCCCCACCAACACCGGCTACTGAATCTTAGGAGGGAATTCATCAGTAAGTGCCACCACCAGGAAAATTGTTCGAATATTTAAATTTAGAATTTAAATCCCCGTTGACTAGATGTTAGAATATAAATTAAAAGGATTCAATTTAAGTTTTAATCTTAATTTTACCCTAACGTTAACCTTAAAAAGCATTTTAACCCTCCTACCTTCCTATCCCAACCTCCTTTAATTGCATATCTTTAGAAAATATGGATTCTTTTACTAAATCCCTTTTTCCTTGGTTATCATATATTTTTTATCTAATATTTTTTCTCTAATATTCTTTCTCTAATAATTTTTAAACTGATAACTTCCTGTAATTGGCATTTAACTCGCTTCTACCTAAAAGGTTTAATCAAATAAATTTAAAAAAATAACTCATTTAGTTGTCTATCTTTATAAAATATGAACTCCTATTCCTCCCCTTCCTAAATATACCATTTCAATACCCTGTAACCCCGCGACTACCAGTTCTGTCCTTTTCCACTTTGTGACCGTTGTTAACCAAAAACCCCTCCACACTAACTCAGAGCCTTCGCCATTTGGAAAAACAATGTCGCTGACGTGATGTAGAGTCTCTATTAGAGATCCTATGTCGAAATGAACATCCGACACCTTTGAATTTTGAAAATTTTCTCTAATTTATATTGGCTCTGTATTCTTAATACATTGAGCTCTCTGCTTGAATCACTTTTTCATGTTAAAATTTTTAATATTGATTAGGATCAGGTTCTTGGAATTTACCTTCCTACTCTTCCACTTTGGATTAAAGAAAAACAATATATATATATATATATATATATATATATATATCCAAATGAATAAGAACGAAAAAATAATTGCAACATTCAAAAGATTAATTTAAAACAGTGATCAATATAAAAATAGTGCAATGAATATTTATTATTATTTATTACATTAAAACATGTGGTTTGCACATGTGCTAAAGTAATAATTAATAATATATATATATATATATATATATATATATATATATATATATATATATATAAATCTGTCTGCGGATGACTAACCGTACTGATGAGCTGTGATACAACGAAACAGGTCTGTCTGCGGATAACAATATTTACGCTCTCACACCCTGATTGAGCACTCTGGAAGAAAGGTAGACTTTGAAAAACAGTAGCCACTTTAGCGTGTACGCATCGCTCATTCAGTAAAATGAATTGGATCACTCTAGCTATCGGGCGCGTAATATGATATGCGCTAAAAAGACTGCCTTCTTTCACCGGTTGGGTTTCGAGCCTGGGTTATGTAGCATTGGAGTCTAACCGTACTGATGAGCTGTGATACAGCGAAACAGATCTGTCTGCGGATGACAATATATATATATATATATATATATATATATATATATATATATATATATGTAAACGAGTGATTATGCGACCTAGGTTTCTACCATGAGTGGTGTCTTCAGGCGATTTTCAATAAATCTCTATATATATATATATATATATATATATATATATATATTCGATTCTTCCCAAAAATATGTGGTTGGATCTGCACACGCCTTTACCAATGTAATCAAATAATATGTGAGTGAATTCTCACTGTTGGTTCTAAGAAAACGACGGGAGAGTCCAGTATTATATATATATATATTCTTATACATTTTAATATTTTAGCTGAAATATTCTTATCTAGATAATAAGAACGAAGGAAGTGAAATTTATTAATATCCTTTTCCAATTCGAATTTGCACTCTCATACCTCCACCATTTTTATGAAACGTATCTAAAATTATTTTTATCCACTGAAATATACAAAAGAATAAATTCTTTTTTCCATTTTGTTTTCTATTCTTCCAGAAATATCTATGAATGCATTTGTATTTGATTTACGAATATCGTGTTACCCCCGCTCCTCGTTGCAAGCTCAAGAGAAAAGTAACCTTTAACGCCGGGCATTTCCTTTGCTTTCGTAGACACGTAGCGAAGGCTGATTTCATCTTCATTGTTATAAATTTGATAGTGTCCATGTATTAGATTCTGTCAGTAAATGTCCTCAACCCTCACTTCTGTTTTATTTTTTATGGTTTTTTTTTTTTTTTTTTTTTTTTTTTGCTGCGAGACATGTGCAGCACATTCTTCGGTAATCTATGTATATAGAAATATAATATCAGAAATTTGTTTTCTGTCAGGATGGCTGTGCAAGTGTGTTATGTTTTTGATACCAGATATTATATTAATAAGATTACTTAATGATAGAATTCCATAACTTTGATTTTTCTAGTTCTTTAACATGCTTATATAAATATTAATCACAGCTTATTTGGAAATGTCAATGCACAAACCAATGGTTGGTAGACACCTGATTTTTATTTCAGTTTGAAACAAGACAAAATTTAAAGATCTCGAAATGACTATTGACTTTAAAACTTTGGTAAAGTCCTTCTCGATTAGGTGCTTGATTATTGCACCGTACCAGGTGGTCACGGGTAACATTAACCGTTTTTTCCAAGTGTGCCTGTAGGAACTATTTGGTCTTCATACAGAATCACGGGGTTACCTCTCTATTGTGTAATGTTTAGCAAGCTTCAATATGGTATCCGATTCTCAATGGGGGGGGGGGGTCCTATACTTTCGGTCTTTTGCCACATCTAAGGTAAACTTAGCATAAGAACGCACGGTAGACTAATGGATAACTTGAAGAACCGAGATTGAATTCCAATCGGGTTTGTTAAATTCATTTACGTACAAACAATCATGGAAAATGTAAGAATGGTTCTTTAATCTTTCCCACAGCTAAATAGTCGGACTAAATTCATTTTATAGGCAACGATAAAAAACATCCCTAGTCTGAATGTGCGTTGTGATGCAGCAGATATTGGCTCGAAACGAAACAGCGGGGAGCGGAGTTCGATTTCTAGTTGAATTCATTGCATTCACTTACTCACAAATACCCTTGGGAAAAATATTAATCCGTTTCTTTCCTCGAGTTATGGGTTAAATAACAGGACAATTTTAGTCCTATAGCCTTAGCTGGCAACCAGTCTACCGCAGAAAATAATGGCAACCTACTGCGGGGTAATCCTGTGCCCAGTCAATCATGTCTCTTTCGAGACATGATCGCCCAAATCGTGTATCACGTATAGCACTTAACTGACTGACTGAATATAATAGTTGGATTAAGGCTTCTACTGGTCATGAAGAGGGGGATCGGTTTTCTATTGTTATGAAGTAATAAACTGATCCCCCACTTATTACTACGTAATAATATAATAACTCTCTTCTCCCTCTAGCCATGAGTCAAATAACAGGAAAAATTGGGTTCTATAGCCTTGGTTGGTAACCAGTCTACCACAGAAAGTAATGGCAACCTACTGTGGGATAATCTTCTGCACAGTCAGTCATGTCTCTTTCGAGACATGATCGCCCAAAGCGTGTATCACGTATGGCATTTAACTGACTGACTAGGTTAAACAGTGGGACTGTGTGGGCTTTTGCGCGAAGGACAACGTTAAATTCAAAACTGTGTGTAGCCCTGACGAAGTTATTCTGTACAGTTAATAAAAAGTTCGTGTAGTTTAAATTGATTCCACGACTATTGTCGACCATTCAGAAGACCTGAATAGCTGATGGTAGAAGGGGTCAGGAATAGAGGCAAAAAGAGACAGGTGGGAAAGCAGCGCGTGACACACTTGACGGTTTAAGGGACAGGAAAATGTGGTGAGCCTTGATCGTAGTAGCAAGACATGGCCGCCACCTAGTGCGCCCGGAGTTACTGTGAGAAAAGGGGTTAAAAACAGAAAGAAATCGAGTAGATAAAATATGGCAATTGACGTTGCATTGAAACCTTTGAAGATTGTATCAATCAGGAAAGCAAAACGGAAGGGAATTTCAAAGGTGAAACGTGCGAGAAAAGAAACTATTAGTCTAGAAGAGATGGTTGCATAACACATAATACAGGCTGTTCCTCCAAACTGACATGTTTTTATCAATTCACCCCAAGCAAGGTGAGAATGCCACTAGTGTTCAGGGGATTACAGTGAGAGAAAAGACTGGGTACAATGAGCATTGAAGAAAGAATAAAAGATGAACAGGAGTCAAGAAGACAGAACATGGCAATTGGCATTGCATTTAAACTCTTTGGAGGTTGTAGCCATCAGAGAAACAAGCAAACGAAAAGGGAGTTCCACAAGCGGGAAGTGCTGGAAAAGAAACTGTTCAAATAGAAGTAGTGATTATAAGTATTTCGAGGCGGGACTGCCACTGGTGTTCAGGGGGTTACAGTGAGAGAAACGACCGGGTACAGGGTTTATTAAAGAAAGGATAAAAGATGAACAGGATTCAAAACATAGATGTCAATTAACGTAGCATTCAAAATTTTGGAGATTGTAGGATCAGGAAAGCGAGTACACGGAAGGGAGTTCTACGGCAAAGAAGAGTGAGAAAAAAAGTGTGGTTTCTTATAACTAAGACATCACTCAATAAATACCGTGCTATATAATAAAGCAACAACTTTTACGCAAAATTATCAACATAATCTTCTTCTATGGTGATACACTGATACCAACGCTTCTTTAACAATTCGATACTTTTTTGGAAAACGATTTCTCTTCGACCTCAAAATATGCATCAATTTCCGATATCACTTCTTCATTAGAGCCAATGGGGCATTCTTTTGAGGTTTGAAAACATCCAGTAGTCGCTGGGGGTCAGATCTAGAGAATAGTATTGAAATAAAGAAACAATTCAAAGTCCAATTCATGCAGTTTTGACATCGTTACGATTGACTTCTGAGACGATCCGTTGTATTAGTAAAAGTTCATTTTTTTTCATTTGTGGTCGTTTTTGGCAAATTCTTTCTTCAAATGCGCCAATAATGCCATATAATATTTGCTATTGATGGTTTTCCTTTCCCAAGGTAATTGATGAACAAAATACCTTGCGCATCCCAAAATAGGGAGGCCAAAAGCTTGCCGTCTTTTGTCGCTGTGGATAGTTTTCACCTGTTGCTGTCCACTCAGCTGACTGCCGATTTGACTCCGGGGTGAAGTGGGGAATCCATGTTTCATCTATTGTCACATATTTACGTAAAACCCATTCTGGTTGCGTTGAAACTCAAATCAAAGACGATGATTCAAGATGACGTTACATTTAGATTTTTGAAGATCATAGTTGAAAGAAAAGCGAGTAGCCAGAAGAAAGTTCAACAAGCAGGAGGTACGAGAGAAGAATTTGAATTTGAGTTTTGTTTAATGGCATATCATGTTGGAAGTGTATGAATCTGACAAAAAAAAAGACGATTTCGTCACATATGCTGGAAACGCTAACAAGGAGTTTGAATGATTCACTTTTATGTTCAAGCAAATCATTTCAAATTGTCGGTTGTTTATAATCAGTTTCGTTAATCTTCGTTAATTTCCGTAATATAAAACAGAATATCTACTTAAATACGAGTATCGATCAAAAATAATGTTCAAACAAATCACTTCAAATTGTCCGTTGTTTATAACCAGTTTCGTTAATCTTCGTTAATTTCCGTAATACAAAACAGAATATCTACTTAAATACGAGTATCGATCAAAAATAATGTTCAAACAAATCATTTCAAATTGTCGCTTGTTTATAACCAGTTTCGTTAATCTTCGTTAATTTCCGTAATATAAAACAGAATATCTACTTAAATACGAGTATCGATCAAAAATAATGTTCAAAAAAATTATTTCAAATATGTATATATGTGTGTGTGTGTGTTCGTGTGTGTGTACAAACGGAAAAAAGTGTATTTAGTCATCAATTATTCATATAATCAACTTTCATTACAAAGAATTAATAATGACTATTTATTTTTTATAGTATTTTTCCACTTTTAGGATAAGGTGTCAAAATAACAATACTTATTATACAAAATAAACAGCTTACATTAAATAAGACATCATTCGCCACAGGAGTTAAACTGCATGCGATATAATTGTTGTACGCACAGATATTAATATTAAAAATATAAAATATATAAATAAAGTATAAAATAACAAAATTAAAAATTTAAATATATATTTAAATTAAATTAATTAACTAATATATCGCATTTTCTGCGGTTACGTTCCCAATAGTTGCTAGAGAAGACGTCACACAAAACCATTTTAAACGTTGAGCTTCTCAAAGAATAACAGGATGAAAACAAAAGAATTCTAGCTACCACGAAAGACATCATGTTGATTTTTTTAAATGGCTGCGTGAGTCGAATGTCAGTCAAGTGATACACGCTTTGGGCGATCCTGTCTCGAAAGAGACATAACTGACTGGGCAAAAGATTATCCCGCAGTAGGTTGCCATTGCTTTCTGCGGTAGAATGGTTGCGAGCCAAGGCTATAGAACCCAATCTGTCCTATTATTTAACCCTTAACTGGAGGGAAGAGACGGATTAATACCTTTTCCAAGAGTATTTGTGAGTAGTTGAATGCAAGGAATTCAACTTGAATTTGAACACGGCACTCCAACTTGTCGTTCCCAGTCGATATCCACGGCACAATAACGCACATCCATAAGTCGTTTGTACTCGAACAAAAAAAAAAAAGAAAAATATTAGTTTCAGATAGTTTATCCATAAATTGGAAAAATTTAAACAAACAGAACTTGTCGGTTCTCTCAATCCATTATATATATATATATATATATATATATATATATGTGTGTGTGTGTGTGTGTGTGTGTGTGTGTGTGTGTGTGTGTAAAAATTAAGACATACGTTATTCCATGGTGAAGCGGAAGTGGGGGCTTATTTCAGGCAAACCATCTTCAGTTTCCGTCTTTATTAGATAGAAGATTTTACACGAATCGTGTAAAATTTTACACGAGTTCGTGTAAAATCCTCTGTACAATAAAGACGGAAGCTGAAGATGGTTCCCCCAAAATAGGCCAAATTTCCGTTTAACCATGGAATAACGTGTCTGTTTTAATTTTTACATATATTTGCTCTATATGTATTTATATACATATATATTTAGAGCTCTCCTAGAGAGTATCCTACCACTTTATGTACAGGGCACTCCTTTGGATTCTTTTATATCTACACCGCATATATATATATATATATATATATATATATATATATATATATGCGTCTGAAAGACTACATATATTTTGATATTAGTGTGAAAACGAAGTAATGAACAATCTTTAAACACAGCTTTACAAACTTAAATAAATTTTATTATTGAGTATTTGTTTTCTTTCAAATTGAAAGAAACGAATGAAAAATGAATGCGAAACAAATTCACAGTGAAATAAATTCTTTTTATTTATAAACAATGCAATCCAATCAATTGCATCAGTATGATAGAAGAATCAGAACGTGTCTACATAATAAAAGTGTCACGTATTTACATTGTTTTATGAATACGTGTATTTTTATCAATAGCAGTAAAGAGTTCGTGAACTATAGCTGTTTTAGATTAATACTTATCATTCCGTTTACAAACACAGTAATTTTTAATATGCTTAATTTATTTTAAAACCCGCTAGGTTTTATAAGTATTTCCATGAAAAAAACTCAAGAAAAGGTTATGTTAATTTACCCGCCCCACATTAAGTAACCTATCGAAGTCAAACAAAATGAAAGCTTAACAACACGAATTAGAAATAAACAGGCTCATAAAATCTAAAAGTTAAATTTTACTAAACTCATAATTTTATTTATTAATAAATATTTTTACCGAATTTTTAATGTCTATTTTTAGAAGGGAAAATATTGTTGATCATTTTCTGGAGTGATGCTACAAATTTCGTAGCAGACGATAAACATATTTGTCTCAAAATTTCAAAGGTCTAAGCGTGTTTAAAAATAACTTCGCTAATTGGTTAATATATGGCAAATGTGGAAAACCAAAACGTCGCCTGCATTTCTAGCAAAAATGTGTCAATTTTTAGTCTTTGTAATATTACTTATATATATATATATATATATTGCATCTTTCTAAAATTCTTTAACGGAGTTCCTTTATATATATATATATATATATATATATATATATATATATATATATGTTTGTGTGTGTGTGTGTGTGTGTGTGTGTGTGTGTGTGTGTGTGTGTGTAAGCACTTAATATGTTTTACATGTGCAGAAATATATGAAAAAGAAGTTGAAAATGCAATTAGAGAAGTTTTAAGAATATTTATTTGATTAACTTTATCGGTTTCACAGTTCTATGGTTATGAAATGTTACATTTATATAAAAAGACGTGTCGATTTGGCACGATATATCACGTATATATATATATATATATATATATATATATATATATATATATATATACAAAGGAGGATCTGTAACGTGGTTGATACTGACTTAGCAGACCGCCTGCAACCACTCTCTCACCGGCGTGATGTGGCTTCCCTGTGCCTCTTCTACAAGTACTTTCATGGCTTCTGCTCCGATGAGCTTAGATCACTGGTGCCGCCTAAGCACGAATTTACACGAGATACTAGATTATCAACTAGGTCCCACCCTTTTACAGTTAAACAAATAAGATGTAACCGTAAATTCTACTCCAACAGCTTCTTTTCTCGCGCTTCCCGCCTGTGGAACTCCCTTCCACAAGTCTGCTTTCCCGACAGTTACAATCTCCAGGTGTTTAAATGTAGGGTCAATAGACACCTCCTATCACACTAACTCCCAACTATTCTCACAACACTCTCATCTACCCAACCCTCATTCTCGGTATCCTTACCCGCCTATCACCCACCCTCTGTCATTTCCTATATTTAATCAGCCTTTCTCCACTCTACGTAGCCCCCTGCACAGTAGTGGCAGTGACATGCCTTGCTCGGGGTGAAACGCTTATAAAATATATATATATATATATATATATATATATATATATATATATATATAAATTATATTTTAGAACATATACAATTTTTTTATATATCCACTACAATGTGTACATTTTGTTTCGACACTGAAATTACAATGTCTCATCAGGTGGTGTGGAAAGGAATGGAAAGCCTCTTTTCTTATATTAGGCGAGTTGTGTGTGGGATGTTGACGGGGTTTAGATATAAGTGAGTAAGTCTTGTAAATTGTCCGTTAGAATTTTTAAAAAAGTGGGTGGGTAGGGTATACAGTTGATTAATGAAAGTGTCAGGAATTTTGTAGACCGATTTAACATTAGAAGATGGGTAGGTTTTATACCCTCATGACTAGACTTTATTCTTTGGTTTTATTAGAGGAAGAGAATAGGGAAGTGTAAAGGGTGAGGCGGGATGGAATTCGACCTGTATTGAATGTTTATTTGTATAACTATATAATATTTTTGTATTTAAGCACAGTTTTTATAATTAATCTAATTTTGTATATGTAATCTTAATTTTGAATTCAGGAAATCGATATTTCTATAAAATTTTAAATTTTAAATTAGATTACAGTTTGTGGTGTGTAATAGGTAAAATTTGATGTGAGAATGTTTTTAGTACTATAAAGGTTTATCGTCTCTAAGGGGTCCTAGCTTTGGCTTTTGTAGTATTTTTAGCATGATTGTATGGTTAGTTCTTTAATGTGTTTGCAGTTTACTGTGGTTTCATGTCGCTGGTTTAAAAGTTTGTTGCTATTCATATATTTAATGATTTCAATTTTTTCTTGAAGACAAAGGAAACATGGTTCCATTATTGATTTAGCTGTTCTTGCTTGTTTGAGAAATTTCTATCTAAATTTCGGTGTTTTATTTTCGTTTTTTAACTTTCAAAAGTATTTGGAAAGAGACGTCAGGTTTTGATTTTCTTTTTTATTGAAGGATGAGAGGTGATTTTAAAAGCGGTTTTTAAATACGTTCATGGTGTTTTCGATATACCTTTTTTCATCTTTGGTGTTCTCCATGGATGAAATTGAACACATATATATCAGGGATTTCGTTAAACATTTATTAGAAATGGGGCATAAAATATAATCCGTAATCAATATTCAAAGCTCTATATTATACATATATATATATATATATATATCGAGCACTGTTTTAAATTAATGTTTTGGACGTTGTAAAATGTTTCTTCACTTCTTACTCGGATATATATATTATTAAAAACAGAAATAGGGGTTGTTTCCAACGAGAAAAATTGGTATAGAAAAAAAAGTGCGAGAAGCCGTGAACGTTTTGGTTAAAATGTAGATTTATTGTTGCTATTATTATTAATATTACTTGGTTTTTGTATATTGCTGTCATATCTGGTCGGGTGCTCCTGCTATCCACCTGGGTGTCCTCGACCAAATCCTACGGAGAATCACTAATGTGATCGATCCCTACTTGTCCGCTAAGATACAGTCGCTTTTTCACCAACGCAGTGTGGCTTCCCTGTGGTTCTTCTACAAATATTTTCACGGCTTCTGCTCCGATGAACTTAGCTCAAAAGTGCCCGCTATATCTAAATTTCCGCGAGCCACAAGATTAGCAACTAGGTACCACACTTTTTCTGTGAAGCCGATAAATTGTAAACGCAAATTCTACTCCATCAGCTACTTTTCTCGCACTTCCCGCCTGTGGAATTCCCTTTCGCTTACTTGCTTTCCCGACAGCTACAATCTTCAAGAATTCAAATGTAAAGTCAATAGTCATCTCTTGTCTCACTAATTTACACCCACTCTCTCATGCTTTTTTCTCCGTCCATCACACTCTCATCAGTATTCATTTCTTCTCATGCTCTTTTCCTGACAGCCTCTGTAAACTGTCATTCTTTCACATATCATTCCTCCTATGTAACCCCCTGCACAACAGTGGCAGTAAAATGCCTTGCTTGGGGGTCACAAGATTATATATATATATATATATATATATATATATATATATATATATATATATTTTAATCATTTCACCCCGAGCAAGGCGGAAATGCCACTGATGTGCAGGGGGTTACATAAATGTAAAAAGATTAATTAGAAAAGAGTGAGGAGTACAAGCTAGTTAGAAAGGAACAATAGAAAGCAGGTGCGATGACAAATACATAGGTGGGGAGAAAGGGAAGGTTATACAGTGGTGGGGAGAGAGCTAGAATCCAGTGGTTTATATATATATATATATATATATATATATATATATATATATATATATATTAAGCGTCTATAATGGTATTTCTGTTGTTACACGTATCTCGACTCTAAAGTTGACTCTCTTCAGGCGAATAAACTTGTGACTTCACATGTCGAGATTCGTTTGCTTTTCTGATGGCCAAGATATCGTGTATAAATACATAAGTCAAAAGGTAAATAGGTAAGAAAGTTCATTATATATATATATATATATATATATATATATATATGTTAAGTTGTGATGATACTTAGTTGCAGGATTACTGTTTCTTAGTGGTTTACTGGTAGAAAGGCATTGTCCGAAATCTTACTCTACATAATCATTACAGATTCTGGAAGCGACTCTTCTGGAAGCGACTCTTCTGGAAGCGACTCTTCTGGAAGCGACTCTTACTTTCTTCTTAACGCGTTACAACTTTTATTTCCATGAAATTTAATTTTTTGTTTTATTTAGAAATGTTCTGAGTTTGCCATTCCTTGTAGCAGAAAAATGGACGACCACTAATTCTGTTCTTCTTATATTGGTCGAAAAAATAAAAATAAAAAAACAAGAATATTTCAGGATTCCACAACTCTATATTTCAAAACTATACAAAATAATTTAAAAAAACGAAAAAGAAAATGGACACGTTATATTAGAAGTTCTATATAATCTTTGTTATCGACTTCTTACTGCTGATATTGAATTCATTAAGGAAGGCACTGTAATTAAATTTCTTTCATTTACATTTTTATTTTCACAAGTACTTTCAATCTTATTTGATATCATCTTCCGGCTTACGGCCATATCACGTTGAATACAGCTGCTCTCGCTCGATTACCGAAGTTAAGCAACGTTGAGCATGGTCAGTACTTAGATGGGTAACCGCTTAGGAACACCAGGTGCTGTAAGCGTTTCATGACAGATGCGCGTTGTTGTACAGTGGATACCGGCTCGGAAAGAGAAATCGGTGAGCCGAGTTCGAATTCCAGTTGAATACTCTGCATTCACTTAAGAACTGGTACTCTTGAGAAAGGTAATAATCCGTCTCCTCCCTCCAGTTATGGGTTAAATAACAGGGTAGGACTTGGGGACCCTGCCCTTAAAAACAAATCCCCATGAATCTTGATATTCGAAAAGAAAAAAAAAGTATTACTAAACACAAAACTTATATAAACAACAATAAATAAAAAGGTCTTACCAGCAATAAACAAATAAAATTTAGTTGGCAATAAATGACCCACCGAGGTTGATATGCCATAAAAACATGCCAACCAACTTCATTTTTAGGGGTGATTGACTAAGATAAATAACTAATGTAACTGGTAGTTGGGATGTTTTTAAACACGCATGAAACAAACCCTGTTATAATTGACTAGCAGTATAGCTCGGCGTTGCTCGGGTGAAATGAAAGCTTTAAAACTAATCCAGGGTCCTGGAGCTCAGACTCTTTGGACGTTGGCACGAAAGACTAAAAATCAATAGTTGTTTCCAGTTAAAGCGAAACCGTAGACTGAAAGAAAAATGAATGGATGTAAGTCAAATTTTGATTTTCTGGTATCGATATCAAATAAGTATTTTTCGTCTTAAACTGAATTTTGAAGGCTAAATAACTCCTCTGAGTAAATGGTACCATGGCTAAGACTAAGAACTACAATTTTATCAACTTAGAGCCAAATCCGAACCCAAAACTAAAATAAAAGGACTGAAAAAATACAGACATACAGGCAGATAAACAGACACACGCACAAACATCTTGCCTTTTATATATATATATATATATATATATATATATATATTATCGATTTTCTGCACTATTGTAAGAACTGCAACCTTGAAACTTCTGAATATCGTTTCTTATGTTTTTGTCTATGAGTGTATCAAATTTGATTAAAATCGGACCCCCCGATTTTTTCGATTATCGATTATCGATATTTATCGGGGGTAGCTCGACACAGAACCTAGCTAAGAACACTCGCAGACGCTTAAAGTACAACTGTAAATTTTTAAGAAAATCGGTTTAGCCGTTTCGGAGTCTATAAGTAACGGATACATACACACACACAGACACACACACACAGACAAAGTTCCATTTATAAATAAGTTTAGATTTAATTTTAACTGATGTATAAGGCACATAAAAAGATAGTTCTCGGATTAGGATCATATTCGTAATCTATATGATATTCGTATTTCTTTATGTGAAAGCTTGGAATGAACGCTTTCTTTTTAATAACAATACAACAATAAATTACTTCGTAACAGTGAAAACGTCAGGAGAAATACCAAAAACATGCTTTAAAATGGCTATAGATATGATTGAAAGCGTCTGGGACAACAAAGATTATGTACAATTTTTATATTTCGTAACTCATACAAGGTGAAAAAATAGGTTAGGATTTGGGACAAACTTCATATAAAATTAATGACATCTTGTTGTCTGTATTTAATAAAAGATATTTGAAAATAGGTTACTCCCAAATACACAATAATTTATTTATCTTTTTATTACTTATTTATTATTCATTAATATTTCGAGTGCAAAATATCATCTTCAGAATGGTGGGAGATCTTGTTTTCACGTTGTGGACAGTTCCTTTCAACGATTACAATTAGTAATACCCAACACCTTCTTTACCTTCGTTTATTATACTAAACGCATTGTGATAACCTTCAAATACCTACCCATACACCTTATATACACAATGCTTCAAGCAAAATGCAAAATTCTCCTAACTATAATATATATATATATATATATATATATATATATATATATATATATATATATATATATTGTTTAATTAGTTTTTGGTCATAAAATTAGGCCAGTGCACATTTGTGTTAAAAAAGTTTTCCTTACAATTGTAGAACTTTTGAATATTTTCCATTTGTAAAAGAGTTATTACACGACCTAGGTTTCTACCATGAGGGGTGTCTTCAAGCAATTTCCAAGAAATTATTGAAACTCGCCCGAAGACACACTTTATTTTTAT